>RJWT010033477.1:0-13896 GCA_004365215.1 Cuniculus paca
TCTGGTAATTTCAAGTTTATAATTTTTTTTTAATTTTTTTTTTTTTTGAGACAGGGTCTTGCTATGTAGTTCAGGCTGACCTTGAGCTCACTTTGTACCTCAGGTTGGTCTCAACCTTTCAACGATCCTCCTCTCTCAGCCTGCCGAGTGCTGGGATTACAGGTATACACCACCACTCCTGACTTAATTTATAATTAATTTGAAACATCTCTTTTTCCTTAAATTTGCTTAAAGGCCTATGAATCTTATTTATCTTTTCAAAGAATGAAACTTTGGACTCATCAATCATTTCAATTTTTTTTGAGTTTCAGTTTCATTAATCTTTACTATTCATTCCCATCAAATGAATTTTAATTTGGTTTGTACTTTTTTTTTGTAGGATCTTGAGATACAATATTACTTTACATATTTGGGGCTGTCTATTTTTCTAAGGTAGGCACTCATAGATATAAAGTTCCTTGTAAGAAATACTTGCCTTTGTCCTACAGACCCCAAAATATTTTGTTTTCATTATGTGATTGTAGGATTTTAAAAAAATATTTCTACTCTGATTTGTTCCTTTACTCAGTAACCATTCTGAAATGCATTATTGAATTTCCATGTGTTTGTATAATATGTGTGTTTTATTCTTGTTGGTTTCTAACCTCATTTCATTGAGGTCTCATAGGATGCATGAAATTATTTTAATTTTTTAATTATTTTGTATTTATTGAGAGTGTATGGTCTAAAATACGTTCTATGTGGGAAACATTTCCAGGGTTGCTGAAAGGAATATGTGTTCTGTGAGTGTTGAATATAAAACTCTGTAGAAAGCTGTTAAACCTTGGTGTTTTATGGTATTTATAATCTTATTCAGATGTTTTTGCGTGAATTTTTTCTTTGGATGACATTTCTACTATGAAATTGGTTACTGCAGTCCACTACTATAATTTTATTGTGATCTGTCTCTGCACTTGTCACATAATGTTTGATTTATGAAATTGGATGTATGCATGTTCAGTGTACATATATTCCTGTATTTGTTATCTCTTCTTGGTGTATTATTCACTTTATCAATATGTTGGAACTGTTTTATGTCTTCTGACCATTTTTATTTTGAAATATTCTTTGTTTTATGAAACTGTATCTACTCTTCTTAATTTTTGTGATCCAGCTACTTGGAATAGCTTTTGCAATTTTGTATGTCTTTACAGGTTAGCTAATCTGTTTCTTGCAGGAATTAAACACCTGGGTCTTGTTTCTACATCCAATATGTATATGAATTTTATTTGGAAAGTTAAGACTATTTATTTTGTCTTATTATATATTGTTACTATTTTAATTATTATTTTTGTCTATTGGGAATTGAACTCAAGGCATTTACACTTGGCTACATCCTAGCACTTTTCAAAAAAGTTCTCAGAAAGTGTCTATGTAGCTCAGGCTAATCTCAAAATTGTGATCCTCCTGCTTCACCCTCCTAGAATGTTGAGACTATAGGCATGTGCCACCACAGCTTGCTAAGCATTAAATTAAACATATGTACTAATTCAGGTCATTTCTGTAGTATTTGGTTCATTCTTCCTAGCCTTTACTGATCTACTCTTTCAATGAGATTGTTTCCCTTGAATTCCTGGTTGTTATCTTCTTTGTCTGGATTTGCATTCTCTTAAGTATTTTTGCAGTGCTAGTGTAGTGAATGAATGTTTTAGTATCACAGAAAATCTTACTTTTTCCTTTGATTTTGGAGGACATCCTTGCATGATATAGTAAATTTTGTTGGTAATTATTTTCTTTCGGTGCTCAAAATACATTGTTCTAATCGCTCTTGTTCTTTATTGAATCTTCTGATAAATCTGGTATACATTAATGAATTTGTCCTCCTAAGTGATTTGAAGCTTCTCTAAGAGTTATCAACAACTTTCAATATGCTGTATTTGTAATTTTTGGCATTTTGACTCTGATGTGTAATGGAGAGTTTATTTATTTATTTATTTATTTATTTATTTATTTTTGGTTGAGCTTTGGGATTCTAAATACTTTGTTCACCCTTGTATGGATTCCATTAAACAAGCCTGATAATTTTGTGATATCATTTCAGAAAATAAGTTTCTGCAGTAATTTCAGTGAACAGATATCTAACTACTGTCACATGAAGATTATTATTATTATTATTATTATTATTATTATTATTTGGTATTGGGGATCAAACTCCCAACCTCATGCTTGCTGGGCAGGTGCTCATGCTACTGAACTAAATCCCCAGCCCAAAAAGAAGATTATATTTTAGTAAGTGTCTTACACCTTGTAATGTGTCTAGTGTTATAGGCATGTCTCCTATGAAAATTTATACTCTATCCTAGGTGCTAGTTTCAGACTTAGAAATACTCTGAGAAGACACAAGAACTACCAATAACATCAACTATTGAAAAGCTAATCATATATTATCAAATAATTACTAACTGGTTTAAAAAATCTTTACTGTTTTGCTAACGCAGAAAATCCAGAGATGGTAATATAAATATGTTACAACAAAATGAATAGTGATAATATTTAGATTAATAGTAATAGTATGTATGAAAGGAAAAGATTTAGAAACAGCAGAAAGACAGAAAGATATATATGAAATGAAGTAAAGAAGGCTAAGAAAGAAAACTGTGAATGAAAAGTGAGAGAAAAAATAAGACTAGTAAACTATTCATCAAATAAAGTTAAATATCTATAAGAGTGGCCTACTTTACAATATAGCATAGAAAATTATAAAACAAAAGCAGCAAATTAACTGACACAATTTTCTTCACACACATACGAAGACCAAATGTAATCAAGGTAAACAAAATACAAACAGTAAAAAAAAAAAAAAAAAAAAAAAAAAAAAAAAAAAAAGAAAAAGAAAAAAAAAGCCAAAAAAAAATAAAAGCATTAGGTAGTTGTCCTGCTCTGTTGGTTAACATAAATATCCTAGGGCAAACTGACACTGCTGTCCAGAAGGTCTCAGTCCTATGCTACCCCAGTCTCCCAAGCCCATCCAGCTCACTCCATTCTGCCCATCATTTTTGGCTCCCATGTGCTACTGCTCACCCAGACTGTCTCGGGCTTGCAGCATCAGTGTTTTCTAGGGTCAGGAAAAAGACAATCACTGTATCTTGTCATCACTTCTTTCCAAGAGGAGGTTTTCATCAGCAAATATTTCAGACTGCCTACATCCCTGCAGTAGAATTGCTTGACTGGTGGGTACTGAGAGCAGTGGTGGTTATGCTAGGTGCCCAGTAGCCATGGTCTCCATCAGCTTCTTCTTTGGAAGACTCTGTACATTTTATGCAATGTTGCTGTCTGCAAACCTGCGCAGGGAGCTTGCTTAGGGGGCAGAAAGGGATGATGTTTCCACTTGTACCTGTGATTCCTATTCCAGCCACAGCCACTTCTAGATTTGACCTGCTCCTTATGTGGTTCAAGCTGTACTCTGTGATCGGTCTCCTTACACCCCATGCAGCTGGCTACCCACTGAGCTGGCTGAGTATCTCAGAGTGACCTATGAGTGTGTTCCCCCTAGTTCAGTTCACCATTATGTAGCTTGTAGACTTGTAAATGCTTCTTAAATGGGCTAAAGAAAAATATAACGTAGCAGAGCAGAAATGGGCCAAGAATATGGTCTAAAGAAGGAAAAGACAAAAATTGATTTTTTGAAATGGACGATCGGTCCTTGAATTCTCAATTGGTCAGTTTTATTATCTTTGAACACTTGCTTTGAAGAATCTCAGTCTCTTTATTTTGCAAAACAGAAAGAATAGGAATAATTACCATTTTAAAATACTGAGAAATTCAGATGAAATAATTTAATCAAAAGATTTTGGAAAAATTAAATTACATTTTGCTCGTCTTATAATTAACTACAAGCACAGAAAGTTATCAAAATTAAAATAATCACCATGATTTGGTTACTTTCTCCTTGCCGGAACAAAATGCCCTATGGTTGCAAGTTGAAGGAAGAAGGGTTTATTTCAGCTCGAAGTTTGTAGAGGTTTCTGTTCATAATCGGCAAGTTCCACGGCAGGGTGGTATTACAGAGAACTACAAAGGAGAAACAGGCTATGGCAGGGCAGACAGGAACCAGTGAAGTAGCCAACAGCAAGCAGCCTACCTTTCCCTTTTATTCTACCCAGGCTACAAATTTCTGGGTGGTGCCACCCACACCCAGGATGAGTCTTTTCTTTGAACAGTTACTTCCCAATTCACTATATCGATTACACATTTTGAATCTTGTTTAGTTATTCAGTTGCTCAAAGTAGTGAGACAATACAATGTTTACACATGTGTGTGAAATGGTCTTGAATTGCATCCATTTACCTATAAAAGTCTCAAATTTATCCTTCTTTATAGCTGAGTAGTACTTCATTATATAAAGAAGAAAACATCCTTTATTCTGTTGCAGAAAAGCTCATATCAAACCAGATTGAAGACTCTTTGCATAGAGGAATCTAGAAGGTGACTTTATCTGATCATAATGCTGGTAAGTTGGGGGACAGTTAACAGTGTCCAAATCACCAGCATAGAGCCAGCTTTGAGTCCAGTTAAGATATAGTTTACAAGCAACAAGTACCAGACATTCCATGATAGGTTACAGGGACTGAATTAAGTCATATGTTGCCAGACAAACTAACTCTAAATACATTTGCTTTAAAGGAATTGTTTATCATAGCATAGGAACACTCAGAATGAGGGGAAGGGGTTCAGGCAGAGCAAGTAAAGTTAAAAAGTGTTCTTGACCAGGTTACTTCACCCCAAACAAAATCCCTGAAGCTGCCTAGAAGCAATATATTCTTTTAACTAAGGGAAACACAAGCTGAGAATAGTCAAATTGGCCCAGCACATTATCAGAAGAAAAGCAGCTGGACCCAGACAGCCAAGCCTTACTAAGTTTTAGCAGTATGTGTACATGACAGGCAGCAGGGGCATGGCAGAGGCTACTATTTGATTTTAACTTGCTGTAACATGTCTATAAGTTTGCTATTTTATAACTGTGCCTTTACTAATCATATCATTGGACCCTTACAAATTCAGTATCACATGTCTTAGATCCAGCTATCTCCAAAGAGCCCTACCTATGAATGTGTGAGCCTCAAGACGTAACACTTCACTAGATAAATTTTTGAACCTTTGTTTTGTCATAGAATGCCATGTTGATGAGAGCAGCCTACTCCAAGATTGTCTTGCCTCCTGATAATATATGGCTGCCTCTCTTACATATCTCTACTTCACTCTCTCACACCAAGCTAAGAAGGGCTTTTTCTATAAAACATTGTCTCCACACAGAAAGAAAATTGAGATACAGAACAAAATCCATAATCCAACATAATGTATAAAATATATAAAGAAAGAGGTTTGGCAGACCATGTGGGGTCCAGGAAGAGAAAGAAAAGTTAGATAGCAACTCCTGAGAATCAGCCATGCTGGGACTGGGAGGAGCTGATCAAGAATCCAACTCGCCAGCCTTTCTGATAAGCCCTGCAGACCTTGTGGGACCCAGGAAGAGAAAAGTCAGTGGCTCCTGTAAGCCTACTGGTGTGCAGGCCGAAAATCACCAAACCCTCTCACCCCATAAGCTACGAGCTGGTTTGCAAGACAGCCTGAGTTGAGAGCAAAGAGGTACAAAAAACAACTGAAGGATTGTATTGTTAGGTTGAATTTGCAGGCAAGGGGCTGACAGTCTGAGCATGTATAGGGAGGAAAACAGTATGCAATATGGCAAATATGGGGGATTTTTTTCTGTCTTGTTTTTGAAATCTAATAATGTTCTATTTTGTTTTATTCTTATTAATTTTTTTTGCTTTACTCAATATTCTGTTTTGATTGGTTTTATTCTGTTTTGTTTGGTCTGATTTTGCTATAACTGATGGAATGGAAAACTACTGTGAAGATAACAAGATATACTATAGTAGCCATTGTTGTTTTTCTATTACTCTGCTTTGATGTTCTGTACCAATTTCACTGCTGTGTTTTGATTGGATTTATTCTAGTTTTTTTGGGGGGGTTACTATTTTTAAAATAAATTAAAAAAAACTTAAAGAGGTTCTATGACTGAATGAAGAAAGTGATAGACTGAAGAAACAAATCTTTGCAAGTTTTCTGTGTGAAAAGTATTCTTATGGTGGACTTAGGTAAATCCTTAAAAAAGTATTACAATATTATAATTTAAAATATAAGGTGAATAACATATAATTTTGATATTTTAAAAGCAAAATAAGAGTGAATTTTGCTTTCTCATGAAAATTTGTGGTCTTGGGCTTTTCTGTTGAAGTTTAGAACTGTATGAGCGAGTTGCAATGATGGTGATGGCAAGAAATTAGAAATGCTCACAATTGTGACATAATAAAGAAGGAAACTTCATTGCGTAGTGTCTGTAGTCTTTCATTTCCCATATGAATCTTGAAGGAAAGAACCTGAAACCAATGTGGAATTTGAAGGAAGGGAGAAAATAATATGTAATAATTCTTTTATCTCTTTGGGGAAGCTACACTAGAAAAAAAATTGTGCAGTTCATTCTTTTTTTGTTCCATTAGTTTCCAACATTGTGGTGAGGATCTACTTTTTCTCTACAATTTCACTTCTGCTTCTGTATTGCATCAGTTTATAACGTTTTTAGTCTCTGCCTGTGCCTTTCATTTCTCATTTAAAACCTTAGTTCACAGGCTTATTCTTCATGAATGACTCTGACAATCAATTGCTCACAGACATCCTTTAGTAATCTGCTATGCTTAATGTTAAAAATTACTATTTTCCTTGTATATCATTATGAAAATGCCTTACTCTTGCTCAAGCAAATTGTCTGTGCACTATATGTATGCATATTTCATCCTCTGGCCATCAGTTAAGACCCCCATTAGGTAGTGTAAATATAAACATCCATGTATAAATATAAATGTCTTGTTATGATTGTGCTCGTAAATCCCACCATCTATTCATGTTATAGTTCACTCTGTCTATATATATGCCTTTAGACTTTTACTCCTGTGTTTATGGGATTTCCTTTATTTGTAAATGCATAAACAATATCTTTAAAAGTCCTAATCATCCTCCCAAGTTTAATCTGTAAAATTCAGAGGAAATTTACTGAATTTTCAACCAAAATGCAAATTTCCTCCCCTTTGATCAGTTATGATATCTCACAATATATATCATATTTATCATATTTTAATGACTAAATTTTACTCTTTCTAGATGATTATCAATGATCACGAATTCTACTTTATGACTTCAATGAGCAATTCACAAATACAACCTTTAGTGTAGTCTGCATAAGAATCAGCAGGAAAATTTGCTACCCACCATTCTTTTGTTTCTCATTATGATTGAATAGCCCATGTATGAACCAGCAAGTTTAGGAAACCATATCTTACTTAATTGTGCAAATCTAAATAATGAGTGAATTTTTGTTTGTTTGTTTGTTTCTTTTTGAGACACGGTCACACTGTGTAGTTCAGAGTGCCTTGAAATCACCATGTAGCCCAAGCAGGCCTGAAACTTGGAGAAATCCTCCTGCCTCAGTCTCCTCCAAACTGGGATTACAGGTCTGTGCCCCCATACCTGGATGAGTGGATAATTTTAAATGAAAGAATGGATGTAATGCCTGCATGTTTATGAATAAATGAGTTAAGGAAGAGAAATCCTCTGGTAAAACAAAATGTTTCATATTAATGTAAAATTGACTTTAACTCTGTGATTTAATGCTTTTTACAATTCCAAGTTAATCTTATTAAACTCTTTTCTTCAAATATAAATAGAAATAAACTCTTCAGATATAAATAGGAATATAAAATCTTTCGAAAAGCAATTTAAGTGTTAAGTATGTAATTAATGTATAGTTACTTTTGTTTTTCAGGGATTCAAAAATTATAAGTTCCTCTATTTTCCACAGGATTTTATTTATTTCTATTAAATTCTTTTCAACATTATAGGAAGTCACAGATGAAAATATTATATTGCATCTGATCCATATATCTCCTGCATTTGAGGCCAGATTAGTTTTATTATAGGATACAGAAAATCAAGGAGTCACAGATTTAAAATTATAGGTCATGAATAACAAATGAAATGCCAGACAGTTTCTTCTTTTTCTGTAGGAAACACAAGATTCTGCAAAAGTTTCTCCCATAAAAATGTCTCACAGGAAAATGAAATACATTCAAATCAGATGCATGCTGGAATCTACCAGTTCCCTTCTTGAGAAGTTTATAGGTGATTTTTGTTTGTTTGTTTCTTACATGGATTTCTTTCATTTGTTTGTGTCTCATCATTTACTTAATGTATACCTTTTGAGAACCTAATGTAGACACTATATTGGGTTCTAGGATATGGATGTAAGTACATAAAATCCTAAAAGATGAATAGAATTTATTGAGTTGGGAATGTGTAAGTACATTCATGGCAGAAGAAACAAGTACATTTTGGTTGGAAGAGTTCAAGTCTGAGGAACATTTCTGATGGCCCTTGGCCTTCCATGGCACAATAAGATGGAAACAGTGGAAGAGTAATCAAGATCATGTGGTTGTGTCTCTTCCTAAAGCTCAGTTTAGAGTTCAAGTTTCTGCACAGAAAAGAAAGGCTATCATCATTTTCCATTCTCCCTATGAATTCTATATTTCAAGACCTCTAGCAAAAGCAAACCTGAGAGAAAAGTGTGGGGCTCCTGTCTGCTATTCAAGCCTGATTCACATAAGGGACTTTCAGCTACAAACATAGCAGTTCAAGATGACAGATAAAACAAAGCAAGACTTGCTTATGAAATGAAGATGTGATGCCATGGAATGTAAACAGAGCTGGACCTTCTGTGACTGCTCAGCAATGGCCCACGGATCAAGACGATGTCACTTTCAGGGAAACAGGGATCTGTTCACACAGGAGCAAGAGTTTTGTTTGTTGTTTGATTCCAGGGGAAAGTCAGACTGAAAGAACTGATGCTCCTAGCACTCTCACTACAGGAATTGAGTTTATGTAGATCACAGTGAAGTGTTGAAGCCAAAATGGTGAGCAGTAACAGAAGACAGGCAACTTTAAAGTGATGACTAACCCAAGTACAAGCAGCAGAATTTTAATGTGCAGAGTTGTATATGACCTAAAATCTCAAGAGACACAGAAGACCAAAATTATAAACTGCAACTACAACCCAAAAAAATCAATGAAGATAAATAGCCATGTAAAAAAAAAGTTAATGAACTTTAATTTTTACTTGATTTTACTTTTTTTCTGATGACATCATTAAAGTAAATGACATACAAAGTAATATGTACAAAATGTATCACTGAGTTGGTAGCATCTATAAATGTAACATATGACAGCAATAAGACAATAAGTGGAAGAGTAAGTAGAGTTATACTGAAGTAACATTTTTCTATTTTATTGGACTGGTTAGTACTAGAAACTTAAATCTGAATGGGTTTAAGTTTTATATTACACATCATAGAGAACCCTCTTAAAAATATTCATTGGAAAAGAAGTAACACTACTTCCATTTGCAGATTTCATGATATTTTATGAAAGAAATCTAAGGAATTTACAAACGTATTATCAACCCCAATAAACTAGTTCAGTAAATTTCATAATACAAGATGAACGTTCAAAAATAAACTACATTTATATACACTACCAGTGAAAAATCCAAAACTTAAATTAAGAAAACAACTTCCTTTATAATAACATCAATAATAATAAAACACTTAGAAGTAAACTTAATAAAGCCCAAGACTAGCTTACTGAAAATCATAAACCATTTTGAAAGAAATGGAGACAACCTGTGTGTATGGATCAGAAAATTTAAAACTGCTAAGGTGAAATAAATGTATAAAGTTATTTTGCAGAATCATGAAACCACTCGCCAACTTGTTATTTTGAAAAATGAATTTATTTTGAAATTCATAACTTCAAAGAAATCTTCATAGACAAAAGACTTGAAAAATAAAACATTAGAAAACTCCCAGTATCTTGTTTCAAAATGTGATGAAAATTACAATAAAAGCCACAATGAAATAATGGCATTAGAATAAACAAATTGATAAAGCCAAACTTACAGAAATACTCATCTGTAATCTAATTAATTTTTTATATGAATATTAGGGCATTTTAGTAAGGAAAGCACTATTTTTTCTACAAATGGTGCTGGAACAAATGGATAAACACAGAAAAAGCATTAAGTTTACACTTATACACAAAATTCACTACTGATCATAGGTTAAAATGTAAAAGCAAAAACCCTACAAGAGTTATGAATAAATATGAATAAGTTTGTATGACCCTGCTTTGCACAAACTCCACAGATACTGCACATAAATTACAAACAACCAAATAATAGATAAAAGTATAACTCATCAAAATTTTAAAAAATTATGCTGTACATAATGACATAAAAATGACATTGCATAAGACAGGGTTAAATATTTGTAAGTAATTTATCTAGGATTCATGTCTGGAATACATAAAGAACTTTTACAAGCTAAAAGTAAAAAGACAACCAAACTAAAAAGAAAATGAACACAGGATTTACATAAATTTATATGTTTCTTTTCAGTCAGAATATTTCTGTTTAAAAAGACATAATAACAAGTGTTAGCATATGGAAAAATTTACAAACTTCAAGCAACTTTGGTAAAATTTTAAATTTGGCAGGAATTTTGTTAAAAACAGTTTCTAATACTCAGAAATCAATAGCATTCCTGTATACAAACAACAAACTCATTGAGAGAGAAATAAGAGAAATCACACCCTTCACAATAGCATACAAAAACATGAAATACTTAGGAATCAACCTAACAAAGGAAGCAAAAGATCTATTCAATGAAAATTACAGTACTCTGAAAAAAGAAATTGAAGAGGATCTCAGAAAATGGGAAGACATTCCATGCTCATGGATAGGAAGAGCAAACATTTGTGAAAATGGCCATTCTCCCAAAATTATTATACAGATTTAATGCAATTCCCATCAAAATACCATTAGCATACCTCACAGGTCTAGAGAAATCATTCTTAAAATTCATCTGGAATGAGAAAAGACCTAGAATAGCAAAGGCACTTCTGGGCAGCAAGGGCAGGGCAGGAGGCATCACAATCCCAGACTTGAAATTATGCTACAAAGCTACTGTAGTAAAATCAGCATGTGTTATGGTTTGTCTGTAGGTGGACCCCAAAAGCCTCATGTAGTCATGCAGGCAGCTGAATCTAGCATTTGTGATTGATCCATTGCCTAGTGCTGGGATTAGCACTGGAATTAGCGCTGGGATTATCAGTGTGAGTGCTGCAGGCACCCAGGGGTGGAGCCCGCAAACTATATAAGGGAGGGAAGAAGACATGTTTTGGGTCTGTCTGGCTGCTCTTCTGCTCTGTTTTGCTCTTGCTGCTTGTGAGCTCCCATGAATAGCTGCCCCCTCAACCATGTCACCCTTCTTTAGAGCCAACTGGGTATGGACTGAAACCCCAAAACTGTAAGAAATAAACATCTCCTTCCTTCACTTTGGGTGTCAGGTATTTTGTCTCAGCAATGAAAGAAAAGTAACCAAGACAGAATTTGGTACCAGAGGAGTGGGGTTGTTGCTGTGACTGTACCTGACCATGTGGTTCAAGAGCCTTTGAGAATGGCTTGTGGGAAGAGTTTGGAAAGGTTTGGAGATATCGTCTGAAAGAGTAGAGCCAGAACAGCTTAGGCTGCTCTGCATGGGAGATTCTGGTCAGAGCTCAGGAGACAAGAAAGCTAATAGAGAGCCTGCCAGTAAAGTCCAGGCTCGGGAGGTTTCTGTTGGAAAGAAGGACTGCATTGGTTGTTGGACTCCACATGATGTGTGCTATGGCTTGGCAGAAAGTTTGTCTGCATTTTGTTCCTGTCCAGAGACTTTGCCTGAGACTGAGATTAAGGATGGTTGGCTGATTAATCTGGCAAAAGAAATTTCAAGACAGTCTAGTGTTGAGGCTGTGGCACGGCTATTGTTGGGGGCTTTTAGTCAGTTTTATGTTGTGAATCAAGAGCAAAGAGCACAGCATGGTGTTTCAAAATGTTGTGAGTTTATCCAGAAAGCTGTGGACAGTAAAGATAGGGCTGAGACCTCAACTGCTGAGAAGGAACAGAGAAATAAAAAAGATGGCCTGGGGACTCCCCAGAAAGCAGCAGGTCTATACCCTTTGCAGCCTCAAAACTGCAAAAGTGAAAAACTTTGCTCAGAGGAGAAAGCTGCAGAGACTCATGCTCCAGAATGGCAACAGAGGCCACACCAGGCTCCAAAATGGCAGCAGAGGTCACAGGAAGATCCAAAATAGCAGCAGCAGAATGAGGTTCCAGAATGGTGGCAATGTAGAGAATCTGTTCCTCAGAATCAGATTCAGAGAGTTCAGCAATCCAGGCACTCAACCCCTTCAGCCAAGAGAGAGGAAAGTATGGCTACTGCTCAAGCTGCAGCAGACCTTGGCAGCATCCACATGCCACTGGTTTTAGGTGCATGGAGAATGCAAGAGTTCTGAGGTTCAAAAGGCTTCCACCCCAATTCCA
The DNA here is from genome assembly GCA_004365215.1 of Cuniculus paca. Taxonomy (NCBI): domain Eukaryota; kingdom Metazoa; phylum Chordata; class Mammalia; order Rodentia; family Cuniculidae; genus Cuniculus; species Cuniculus paca. Next base: position 12,506 of record RJWT010033477.1, read on the forward strand.
GAGGGCCTGGGAGGCCAGGCAGTGTACCCCTGAGAGGGTAATTTGTGAAGCAGTGAGTGTAAAGCCAAAGGTACAGTGGAGGACCCAGAAGTTTGAAAACACCAAAAGCTTGGATCATGTAAGGAAAGCTGCAAGGATTAAGCAGCATGGGCCTAAGAGAGAAGCTGTGGGAGCTAAAACACCTGGAAGTGCTATGGGGGTGGAGTCACTCAAGCCTTTTGGAGTTTGCAACAAGATTGCTTCAGCTGTTGAGCATGGAACTCCAGGACTTAATGTTTGCCCTGCTGGATTTTGGACTTCCTTTGTTCCCATTCCTTTGTATCCCCCTGTTTGTGCCCTTTGGAATGGTAATGTATATCTTGTGCCATTGCATGTTGGAAGTGTTTAACTTTGTTTTCATTTATACAAGGGCTTACAGCTAAGAGTTTGCCTTGGATCTCAGAGGAGACTTGGGACTTGGACTTATCAGCAATGCTGAAACTATTAGGACTTTGGCAACTCTTGGAGATGGACTAAATGTCTTTTGGGCAATGGATGTCCATGAGTCTTTTGGGGTGTCAGAGGTGGAACATTATGGTTTGTATATAGGTGGCCCCCAAAAGCCTCATGTAGTCATGGAAGCAGCTGAATCTAACATTTGCAATTGATTCATTGCCTAGGGCTGGGTTTGGGTTTAGTGCTGGGATTAGCACTGGAATTAGCTCTGGGATTATCAGTATGAGTGCTGCAGGCACCGAGGGGTGGAGCCTGAAAACTATATAAGGGAGGGAAGAAGACACATTTCAGGTCTGTTTTGCTCTTGCTGCTTGTGAGCTGCCATGAACAGCTGCCCCCTCAGCCATGTCACCTTTCTTTGGAGTCAACTGGATGTGGACTGAAACCCCAAAACTGTAAGAAATAAAGCTCTCCTTCCTTCACACTGGGTTTCGGGTATTTTGTCTCAGTGACAAAAGAAAAGTAACCAAGACAGAATTGTACTGGAATCAAAACAGACCTGAGGATCAATGGAATATATTACAAAATACAACCCCAAGTACAAACACACTCAGCCACCTTATCTTTGACAAAGGGGCCAAACATGTTCTCTGGATGAAAGATAGCCGCTTTAATAAATGGTGCTAGAAAAACTGGCTTTCCATATGCCAAAAACTAAAGCTAGACCCAAGTCTATCACCATGCACTAAACTAAAGTCAAAATGGATCAAAGATCTAAATATTAAAACATAAACACTAAATCTTCTGGAAAATAAAGTAGGTAGGAATCTTGAAGACATAGGGGTAGGAGGAGAATTCATGAACAAAAGTCAAGCTGCACAGGAAACACTTCCCAGAATCAACAACTGGGATCTTGTCTTGTTAAAAAGTTTTTGCATGTCAAAAGAAATCTCCAA
>RJWT010033478.1:0-13896 GCA_004365215.1 Cuniculus paca
AAGAATTGTTAGTAACCAATGTATCAAGGAGTAACAGCAAAAGATTCTAATAAAATAATCCAGAATCTAATGGCTCATTGACAAGTGAAAAATAACTTGACCTGCATGTAATACATTTAAATTTCAACTGACTTTTTATTTTATCATGATTTAGGGAGATAGAAAGAGAAAGAAAATAAAATATTACATGTTTTATTGTCCAAATATTACATCCATCTTTTTGTCTTCTCTAAGAATAATTCTTTCATTTTTATACATTAAGAATAAGAGAAGCTTAACTAAATAAATAATCATAGTATTTTTTCAAACAATATACATATTTTCTATTATGAAATATTTGCCTTTGCAATAAGTTAATTACGCATAGCCAAGAAAGTAAAATACAGTATATGATCCTGCACATCTATAAAGTATTTATTTTTAAAAATAGAGCTATTTAGTATTGGTGGTTATTGAGAAAATAGGTCTTTCTTTACAAAAATATCTTTGTAAAAAGATTAATTTGTTCTTCCTCAAATAAATAGATGAAATTTTAAAAATTGAGTACTTTTTGAAAAATTAATAATGGTAGTACAAAGATATGACAAAACTATGAAGAATAAACATATATGTCATGCAAGTTTGAAATATTTTGAATATTTATAAAATAAAACCACAAAAAATTCTGATCTGAATATATTTAGTAATTTTAGAAAGCAAATATAAATCAGAAACATGTTTAAAATATCCTTAGCTATATCCATTTCATAATTTTCTTTCAACCTGTCATAATTAAATAAATTAAACTTGAAACAGTATTTTCTCCCTAAAAATTAAACAATATTAAAAACAAAAATTATGTTTCTTAATATAAGGCAATTCACTGTAGGAGCAGAATTTGCCAATAATTAAAGTTAAAAATGTTATATTTCTTGCTGAACTTGCATTATTTGTAGTATCAGCAGCTTATAATAAAAAACCTCAATATTTATCAGTCATCCTCATAAAATATGTTAAGTGCATAAAGCTCTATTCTATGTGCTTTTGAAGTACAGATTAATTTAACCTGCATAATGTCAGTATCTTTGTTGATTTCACAACATCATGTTTAAACATGTATGTAGTATGATTATATTTTATAGAATTCTCAAAGTTTAAATCCATTAAACACAAGATACATGGCTTTCTCTTTTGATCTTTAAGGAATTCTTAGATTTATTCTAAATTGGAATTTTTTAAGTGTTAACTTAGTCCCATTATTATATTTTAAACTGTATTAACTCAAACACAGCATTCTACTAAAAGTAGAAGTATTGATCATTTTACATTTTATTCCACAATGGGTGTCCTGAACTTCTTTCTTCCTGTCCAGAGTTTAATGACTCTTTGGATACTCGGGTACATTTGTTTTGCGTGTTTTCTTGCATTATTGCTGACATGGATTTTAACAGTGAGCTGACATTTGTCACCATAAACAAGCCCACTTTATTCAGTGACTAATATCAAATATGTTTTGAAACAAGGAGTTTGTGAAATCTGAACACAAGACTAATAATTAGGTGATCTCTACATCAGGTTGTGTTAGCTTTTGTAGTTCTGAATGATTAGAACAAGAGATGATATGCCCTCTAAGAATACAGAAAGGAGTTTTCTTTCTGATTTAAGGAGGAAAAAATACTTAAAATAGTTAAGTGAATTTTCTAGAGGAAATTGTTTAAAGATTTTCACATAAGACTTTAGTTCAGTGAGATTATGAAGTAAGGTGCTACTTTGGATTTCAGAGAAACATTCTCAAGTTTCTGAATTCACTTTGGCGTATTGTTTTCTCTCAAGACAGACCTTACATTGGTAAGAATCTGTGACCTTTCATTTTCCTTCTCCGAAATATATCCAACTTTGATCCTTACTCTTTCCTTCAGGATAGACATAAACACCAAGTATAATTTTAAGTATGATGCAAGGTTCAAAAAATAGTTTCTTTGTAGTGGAAATACTGTTGTGCATTTTATCTTTTGTTAGATTATTGTTAGCACATCTGTAGTTTAGATCTAGTGGCATTTACTTTTCCTGTTTCTCCTAAGTATAACAATATGAAAATACTTTGTTAACTATTTTGAGACATCTGCTGTTATAAAATGACCATGAAAACAAGGAGTCATGATGCGGTTCTGTGTTTCAGCAAGGTAATCTTACATATCAAGATGAAGTTTTCAGCAAATGTACTTGGAAATGTTCTCCAAAAGTTATCAGAGAATATATTCACAAACACCGCTCTGAAAAACTGAGAAACTAATTTTGCTGATAAATTGGAATTTCTGAAATTAACTCCAAGAATAGTTGTGGCACAAACCATTTGGCCTGAGACACAAAGCTCTGATAAATGTTGATGGAAATGATCGTCTGCTTTATTTCAAGTTAATCAGAGAGCAACGCAATTCACTTAGTCAGCACTGAGGACTGACATGCCAATGATGGAACATAGTGCTCTATGCAAATACTCATCTATTACTCAATCATAGTTTGTAGAAGGTGACAGTAAAGATCGATGTGCAGTCAGCGTGCACCTTCTATGCCTAATAGCAGACTTTACACTGAAGGACAGGTCCTCCTATTTATAAAAGTTCAATTTGGAAATCTCTCTCTCTCTCTCTCTCTCTCTCTCTCTCTCTCTCTCTCTCTGTCTCTTCTTCCTGACCTCGCTCCTTTCTTCCTTCCTTCCTCTTTTCTTTCTCTTTGTTCCCCATGCCAATAACAATCTCATAAACAGAATAAAAAAATATTCACTGGAATATACATGATGCCGATTTTGAATAAAAAGATATGTATCGTTTCATCATAGACTCTTTAGGAATGGAAGAAAAGGTCTATAATTGACCTTCTCCTGGGTACTAAGCACAATGCCAGCCTTTCATATCCATTTAAATCTCCAGCCTGTATTACAAAGTAAATGAAGAGGCAGACAGCATGAGCATAGGAATCAGATCTCTGAATTCACCCTCTTCTATGGCACTGCATGCCCTGTGACTTTCAGCAAGGAATTTAGATGATCTCTGTCCCAGATATTTTGTCTGTTAAAAATAGGAACATAATACCTGAGTTTCTGTGTTGTTTAAAAATTTAATAGGAAAAGTTTCTGAAATTATTAGCATAACTCAAAATCAGAAAGAATACACGACACAAGAACTGTTACTATTATTGTCCTCCTTCTACACTTAAGGAAATTGAATGCTAGAGATGTTAAGCATCCTGCAAAATTAACAAGGAAAAGTCTCTAAACTAGAATGCAAGCTAGTGTGTTTATTCAGAGTCCACAAATTTTCTCTCCTATATACTTTTGATCATTTTATTGGAGAGTTATGAAAAAAGAAAAGTCACTGCATACTTAGGTAATGGCAATAAATTATATTTAACTCCAAGGAAAAACAACCTCGTGTTCATTTCTCGCTTCCTTCACAAAAGTCTGAACATTTCAGACACTATTTGTTATAAATAAAATACAATGAAATACAAGGAGTAGTAAATTACCATTGGTAGACTTTACCCTTAAGGGTTTTCATCATTAAACACCTTTTTGGAAAGATTTATATATCTGTATTACATACTTGCTCCCAGCTAAAAATTGGCCTACAACTTCTCAGCTCAATTATTATTTGATTTTTCTTTCTAACATCTTTCCTTGAATGAAAACATTTATTACAGTGAATATGTAGGAAAATCTATAGTGTAGTCTTTCCTGCACTTCTTAATTATTATCTCCTTCAGGCACTGCTGCTTTTGTAAGTTATTTTTCTAGAATTTATTCCTTTTAGTGACACCTTCAAGGCTACACATTATAAAATAACAAGGTAAATGTACAATAATTTCATTGGAGTTCTACCTTTCTAATAGTGAATTTTTCTTTTTATCTTTATTTTCTGTATTATGCCTCTTTTTAAAATTATCATTTGTTCTGCTGCATGAGGAACAGAAATAAGTAATAAGTCTATACAAAAATAGTCCAACATGCAAATGAGCTGACTCGATGAGAGTCAACAAAATAGCAAACAAATAAAAAACTAAATCAAAAGTGAGAATATTTTCACCATGGAAATATGAGCTGCACAAATCAAGGATTTTTTTAAAGAGGGTCAGATGTTAAAATACTTAACAACATACCAATGTTTGTAAATAAAATTCTTGCTTAGCTAGAAGGACAGGGGAAAGGAGTGGGAAATTTCTTTAATGATTTTAGTAGTAACTGTGTCTGTACAGTTCCCCATGAGGCTGAGTTCTAAACCCACACTTGCTCTCAAAGTTTCCTCTTGCTTTTTGAGCTGTCATCTGAGAATAAGCGACAGACAAATAAAGGAAACCAATGCCTGTGACTCCTCGAGACAACTGTAGCAATTTAAAGAGAAAAATGCACAGTATTTTAAAAAAGAATGTAAGCAACATCAAAATAAGTAATTCAAGAATTCTAGTGGTCAAAAAAAAAAGCAATGAGTTATATGGGGAATGTGCAATTTTGGTAACTTTTACCAGGTTCTCCATTGGTTTATAAACTAAATTAATTACTCCCATTTATCTAGATAATACAAATATGTACATAAAGATTTTTAGTCAGTTAAACTTAATATTTGGGGTTTAAAAATAACATTTGACTCTCAAATCACTATTCTGAATGTATTATGTAATCCATGATAGAAGTCAAATTTGTTAGTAGAATAATAGATCTACAGAGTTGACATGTTATTATACATAAAAATTAAACATATTAGACATTTAACTTTTAGCTGTCACTAGACAATGACAAAAAATGTGTAGAAACAAACATAATATTAAATTTATACATAAATGTCATGTTACCAATACAATGATAATTTTGTCACAAACTCTTAAAAGAGCATAAATGTAAAAGTTCCAAACCGTAGGGTGAATATATTTTTATCCTTAGCTTATCTGCGTAAAGATGCAACTATGTAATTTTCATACTTAGATAACACATACTTTCATTCATTAAATAAATATTTATTTAATGCACAACGTGAGTCACTGATTGTACTATTCTCTGGAATTATAGGAGTAAAAAACCCTGCCTTCTCAGCAACTAGCATTTACATTCTACTGATTATGCATTCTAAGACTACCATTTCATAAATGAGAACTATTAAGACTCTGAGAGTAAAGGGTTAGCCGTTATCTCTATCTCACTTGAAGATTGTAATTCTCCTTCAAATTTTTCTTTTAAAAACTGAATAATGAATAATTTTCATCTTGCTTGATTGTCATATTTCAAAAACGTTAATCATCTTTGAGATTTTCATTTAATTTTTCTAAACTTTGTCAGAGTCATAAGGTTGGTGATCATACCATAAAATCTGAGAATAAAAATTATCCATGTTAACCTTTTATTGCTCTAGATTTTATGATGATATGAATTGTGTATCTCTTCACAAGAACTTTCATTAGAGACAAAGCAGATCAAAAACTAAACAAATAAAGATTTCTTTCTTATTTGTATTAAGGACGTTTTCATAGAATATCCTGAAAATACGAAATGTTTATAATACCTACAAGACCAATTAATATAGTTTAAACATATGAATTTCTTGAATTTAGCTGACTGTGAGAAACCCCTGGGTTTCAAGAACCACCTAAAATTTAATGAATTAAAATCTCTGTTTAGAAAACCAGTATCAGTAAAATACCATAAAGTGGAGAAACCATGAATGTAGAATGTAACTCTTGACCTTCACATTTGGTCATGTATCACCCAAAACCTTCCTGAATCCAAAATCGATTATTCCCTTTTCCCTCTTTTCTTGACCAGGCTATTAAAATGAGCAGATAACTTTCCTTGGTAATCTCATCATCCATGCCTTAAATCTGATTCTTACAATCCATTATCTATAATACTAATGTTTAAAACTGCTTTTATTTTTCCTTTGGTCTTTTTATCAAAGTTTCTCTTCCTTTAAAGTGTTTTTTCAAGGTGAGAACAAGTTTATGTGAAGACTAAACACAAAAGTAACAAACAAAAAAATCAAACAGGCACTAAAAAGTACACTTGAAAGAAATTTTAAGGAAAATATTTAGTTCATGTTTTGATCACCCCACCATAAGTATTAAAGGAAGAACTTACTTTGGAACCAAACACAAATTTTAATTTTTATGTTTGCATTAAATTGCTTTTCCATGCTATTTTAAAGACATGCAGTGCAAGAATTTATCCTACGGTTCCATTGTCCACATACATGTTCAGTTGATGACTGAGACTGATGGGAATGGTTACAAATATTAGTAGTTACGCATGACTTATTCTAATGTATTTGTAAGTGGTATTCACGCATATCCCATTTCCTTGATTGCTACTGCTCACTTCTTGCAGAAATCATAAATACTCAGTTGTCTATTAGCTCTCTGCTTATTTTCACTCCAGCATAATTGCTTGGTTTTTTTTCTCACCAGTTTTTTTTTTTGTACTAAATTTCTGAATTATGTAATGGACTGTCACAAACAAGTTTATGTTCCTAACACATATTTTAATGATTTGTTATAGACAGGCTGCTTCTCATAGTAAATGGACTTAAGGATCATTATATTTTTGAAAATGTAATTATGTTAATAATTTACTTAGTATCAGTACCTGAAATGATGAGCTAAAACTCAATCAGTATATTATTACATTTAAATTTGAAGTATCCCCCAAAGACTCATCCTAGAGAGGTGACTGGATCATGAGGCTGCTGAGGTCATTAATGGACTAATCCAATAATAAGTGCATGGCTGAATAGCCTAAGAGGGGGTGCAGCCCAGGAGAGGGAGGAGAGTGACTGAGAGTGAGCCTTTGATGTGTGTCGCGTCCCCAGCTAGTTTCTTCCTCTTGGGCTCCTCCACTCTTTCCCTGCTTCTAACCACCATGAAATGAGAGGCTTTCCTCTGTCTTGCTGTTTGGTCATGAAGTTTCTACCTTGGACTTAGCCTACCATGGACTGAAACCTTTGAAACTATGAGTCAAAATAAATCCTCTAATCTGTGCATGCCAAATATTTGATCTCCTCAACAGAAGATGACTAGCATTGATGTCCTCCCAAAGCTTTCATTTCTTGTGCTTGCTAGATAAATTCATATATAAGTTGCAGTTTATTGTACAACAAGCTAATGGAGATACCATATGACTTTAGGATATCCATCAAGAAAACCCAGAAGTTTCCTTTCAGTTTATACCTAAATATTCCACATTCTCACCAATGACTACCTCAGCAAGCTTGATTGTTCTTAGTTATATTTTATGAGCAAACTTAGTAACTAAAATCTAAGAAGTGATGGAGCTTGCTTTGCTGCTAATGATTCATTAGAGTTTAGAATTGTTCTTAGCTGGAATTAATAAATGTTCATGAATTATGAATCCTTTGTTAAATGAGTTCACTGGTATAACAGCTAGAATTTATTGGATGCAAGTTCGTATTTAGTTTAGATCGCTTTATGGGCATATCCTAACTTAAGCATGATCAAGGAAACGTGGAATCACAGAACAAATACTTCATGTTGTTAATTCCAAACTGCTTACAGCATATATGAACAGATGTCAACTTATTGTCTAGTGTTCCAAATGTATTAACTGGTTAAAAAATTGCAGATGAGGAAACTGAGTCATGGAATGACTAAAGAATTTGCTCATAGTAATAAAGAGGCAAGAGGTAGAGTTAATGTTAAAAATTCAAATTATACTAATTCTTGTGAGGTAATACTTTATATTTAATAAATACTAAGTAAAAACTCATTTAATAAGTAGATACCAATTTAATAATTAATATCTTATTGTTATTTACATAAGGAAAATTTTCTGTAGCTACAGGTTAAGCAAAATAATATATAAAAACATATTTTAAAATGGAAGTTTGCAAGATGTATAATTTGCAAACAAACTAAATATTCCATTTGTGCTTATACTTGGTATGAGGATTTCGATTATATTAAATTTTCTTTTCATTTAAAACGTACTTGTTTTCTAACTTAGACCTTTGGTTCTAATTTTAAAAAATCAATTTGTTAATATTCCATGAGTGACACTGAGAAACACTAAGAAAAAGTAAAAGCTTTCGGAGTATTGTTAGGATAGTTGGTATGATGAGGGGTTCTTCTCAATGAGCAATTATTTGGTTATGCTTAAATGTGAGCTTTATTCAACTTTGTAAGAGGTAGGTATAACTAAAACATAACACTCTATATCAGATGTACTTAAAGTAAATTTAGTTGAAAACCATAATGCAAACAGAAGGATGATGCATGTAATTAATGTGTTTCTAATGTTCTTCCTATGGTTCTTCATATACTATAAACGAGAAAAACTGCTCACGTTGAATAAAAAAAGCAAGAGTAGATTGTCATAACTATTGTCAAACTGATGTGAAAAAAAGAAAAACTTCCTGAAAGTAGAGATTTCTTTCCCAACGCTGGCAGCTGAACTGCACACAAAATAAGGTACACATTAAAGTGTCAGCAGGAGAGCAAGGAACAAAGTCTACCCTGCAATGTTGTCCTAAACGCTCAGAGGAACCAAAGTTTAAAAGCTTCAAAGAGGTGGAGAACAGATGTAAAACACTGTAGGGTTTTACAAATCGTGTGTGTGTGTGTGTGTGTGTATGTGTGTGTGTGTGTAAACTGGCAATTTTTGTTTTCGGTAAATGTTTTGTGATTAGTAGAGCTACTAAGTGCCTGACACAAAGATTTTCTTTGGCACTTGCCATGTTGAGCTAAAGACAGTAATGCAGTTGAAAGATTCTTTGAAAGGTTTTTCTACAATTACTCTCATTCTGTTTCTTCTCGAATTTGGGCGAGTTGCTCAAGTATAGCAGAAACTGTTGCATGATTCAGTTTTCAACTTGAAGTGTTAACTAAAGGTACTTCAAACATTATTTTCTTTGGTAAGCCATCCAGAAACACTAATTTTAAAACAGCTGCACTCTCAATTTTGAGTGAAAGTCAGAATTTAAAGGATATTTTAAAATATTTTGAGAAACTCTGGCAACGGTCTTCTTAGATAAAATGTTCCAATTTGTATGATATATAGATTACACTGGACAGATATCTACAAACTCTTAATTCATTGCATTTCTGAAAGGACAAATTATTGTAACATACTATAAAAGTTTTTTTATATATCACACAAACCAAAATAACCTTACATGACTGGCAAAATAATCAACTGTAATGAACATAATTTATATTGTATTACATGAGCAAATGTTATATCCATAAATGATGCGAGTAATTTTATGCAGATGTAAATGCAAATTCAATTTAAAGTAACATAGTCGAAAGCACACCTGTATTTATGCTAGAAATGAAAAAAATTAAATATTATCTACATTAATATTATGAGCACAAGTTTAGCTAAGAGAAAGTCAGGAAAATATTAGCACAAATCAGTCAAAGTTAAAGAGTATTAACAACAGTAAATAACACCATATCCTCTCAAAAATTTTTTTTTATGTACGACAACTAAAAATTATTGCTGTTCATGTATTAGGGAATAAAATGATCTCTTACAACAGGTACTGCCTGTCAAGAGCCGAACTGAACTTCAGAGAGCTGAGTTGCCTTGTATCAGAGAAGCTGGAAAAAACATCAAACTCACATGGAAGGAAGAGTCAAACGTTTCATCACTGCCACACCATAGGCGAGAGACTAAGAGGGGAAAGCTCCTCCCCTACAAGTCATTCCATAGGCGGGCAAAAGGGCTTGTGCACTCCTGGTTCAGTAATGAAGGAGCTCAGAAAAACCGCTTCCTCCTATTTTAAGCACTTTATGGAGAGCTAAGAGGAAAAAGCACTGAGTACTGAAATACAGTGGAGAAAGTAACTTCAGGGTGGCCCCCCATTAATCCCACAGCAAGATTAGGAGAGGCACACGAGGAAGACCTGTTAAAGCCTCCAGTAAGGAGGCCCAGAATAGAGACAGTTTGGTTAGGAAGACAGGTAACCTAAAGGCACAGGATACTACGGCCTGAATCCTTGATTTCAACTTTTTCAGACTGCACGCCTGTTGCTGCGCCCCCATCTGGTGAGGGAAGCCATCTGCCTGCCACTGTATGAGCCTTTCTGATACCAGTAGGGTGCCAAGAAAAACCAAACTGTGAGCTGGAGATTTAGCTCAGTGGCCTAAGCGCCTTCCTGGCAAATGTGAGCTCCTGAGTTCAATCCCTGGTACTGTTTAAAAAAAAAAAGAAGAACAATCAAAGCAAAAACCTATGTAGCTTAATAGTTTTGGCAAGAAAAATGTATTTACTTTTATTTCTTGTATTTATTTCACTTAAGTTACAATATAAATAATAGTTTATCAAAATAAATTGATTTAGAAAATATACCCTTGCAGATAAAAAGGCTAAAAATATTGATTGCTATATACCAAGTGATATTTTGTAAATATTTCTCACTTGAGGTTAATATGATAAAAGATATAAAATTACCTATAAATATCAAAGTGCTGATTAAGTCAGAATAGTGTGACTGCTTTTTTAGATTATTCAACCAAAAGTTTTCTCTGTGAATAAGATTTCAGAGATAACAATAAATAAATTGACAGCTAAAATATTACTAAGTTTTACTTAGTATTACATTTACTTCATTGCCACTTCATTAATTTAATCAATAAAAATGAAAATAGAAGTGACTGTCACTTTGATAAGTAGGTAATGATTAAAAATAGTAGGGTTTGGTTAGAAAACCAGAGACTAAGCTTTCAGAAAATAGCATTTAATGCTTTTATAAAAGTAAAAACACTGGGCAGCACAAAAATGAGCCCTTGGTGATTGTGTTGTTTATGGGAGAAGGATTATGAAATGATGGAAAAATTTAAAAAATTTCAGTTTAGCTGGGAAACACAGAGAAGTCCTGATAAATATTTTATTTAAGGAAGTGAGATATATTTTTACTAAAATGATTCACAGACCATAAAGTTATTCTTAAAAAGTGCAAATTAGTGATTTTTTAATATATTCATAGAATTGTGTAACCATCACCAGCTGCTTCATTTTAGAAACTTGTCTTCCTTATGAAAGTCTTATTTTAAGAAAGTTAATCCTATAGCAGAATACTTGGGAGAAAAAAAATCATAGCAGATGTCTCCAGAGTGATAGAAATTCAGTTGAATGAGACTTGACAGAATTGGCCATGAAATGCAAGGAAAGGTTGCAAATTCATGGAAAGAGCAGAAATACAATAGGGTTTCAGGATCAACTTCCTCTGCAGACTCACACTACACCCAGACTTCTGGGTCCTCACTTCTGCTTGCTTAGTCAAATTCTTTTTGTGTCATTGCTGTGCTGTGGTTTCCTGCACTAGGCAAGAATAGCCTCCCAACCAGGGCACATATTTTCTACTTCAAATTTCAGTAGAAAACAGACTTATCATTATCTTTGCTATGGTTAAAAAAAATCAGTGAGCAGATGTACTTTAGATAATGCATTAGAGATGACTGCAGGTATAGGATGGGAAAGGAAAGACATCATGTAAGAAAACGGCAAAATTTGTAAAACTTCCATGATTGAAGTGAAGAAGGAGAACATTCTCAAGGTAGAATGTTACTAGTTACACAGAGCTATATTTCTGGGGGCAAGAATTTTAAGAAACAACTCAGAAGAAGAAAAACAAGTAGTGAATAACTCAGATGAAATAATAAACCAGTCATATAATGACTTCCTAACATCGCGAAATGTGCACATAATCCACAGAATACCGCAATTACTGTTTTCTGTCAGAATCTTTTTGTTTAATTGGCTCTTTCAAATTTTCTTGTGGAAAAAACTTGTTAACAATTTCTACAGTAAAGAAAGTCCCCGACTTAATGAGTCCCATTCCAGGGAACATTTTTGTAATGAATTCCTTACTAAGTCCAACAAAGGGAAGCTTGTACACCTTTGACACAAAGATACAATGTAAAGCATAAAAAACTCGAACACAAAAATACAGCCAGTCCCCCACTGTACTGTCACAGTAAGCACACAGCGACACAACTGTGACAATACCCAGCATACATATGGGCTATCTGCACTCTGTTTGCAACTAGAATGTTCATAAGTTGGGAACTTACTATATTAAAAGAACAGTCAATCCCTGAATATAGTCCTTTGATTAACTTCTAACTCTTTTTTGTTTTTTGTTTTGTGTGGGTTTTTTTGTTTTTTGCAATTTTCTATGGGCAATTTTTGATGGGTACATATCTGTGGAGTACATTTATGATTTAGAGCTAAACTGCCTTTACAAAGTCTCCTGTGTTTGGAAAGTGACTGGATACTGGGTGTACTATAATCATCAATGGATTCACCCACTTAGCTCAGCAGTTGCATGTGTGTTAGGAGGTATGGAATGACTAGAGGTAGAGTACTAAGGGTGTGACTCAGATGGGTGCATTTTCACCCTGTTTATCCCTCTGTCTTTTCTTTCTGGCTGCCATGGGTTGAACTTGGTTTTTCTTCCACAAGCCTCTTTGTCATTCTCTTCTTGCCTTGGAAAAAGCCTCCCATGAACTGAAATAAACCTGACCCCCATTGAATGTTGGGCATTTTTTTCTTAGAAACAAGAAAGTCATTAAGTCAAGTTCTATACTTGCATTTTGTGTAATATTTAAGTCAAGTAGAGCATATGTAACTCTTCACACATTTGTCATTTCTTTATGGTGAAAACTGAAAAACTTTTCTTCTAGATTTTTGAAGCACAGCCCATTCTTATCATACCACTGTACTTTGACACTTACATAACTATAACTTCTTAGTCATTGATCACCTTTTAGTCATCTCTTCCATAACCCCTACAGTCATTGTAATCTATTACCATTCTATTATCAAATTCTATGACATCAGCCTCTGTAGATTCTGTGAATCAACATATGACTGAAGTCCTGTGTAGTATTTGTATTTTGATGCCAAATTTATATACTTAACAGAATGATTTCAAATTTTTTAAAAAGTGTGATAGTTTGGACTGTATGAATTTGGAATTTCAGTTCAAAACAGTTGAGACAGACTTAGAATATACTTATGAGTAAGCACTAATTTCAATTATGGCACAGAAGACACAAAATTAATGCCATAAAGTTGCATAAAAATAAGATTCTGTTCACTAACATTAAATACGTGTAGAAAATAATGTCAAAATGAACAAGTTAAATAGTTGCTACTGAATTGGGATGAATTAGCTAGAGATGTGGAGATACTCAATTAATGATATGTATTTACCAGTCCTGGAAAATTTATGAAACAACATGAGATTTTTCCTTAATCAATTCATAAAATAATATCCCAGAAATTTAGATGTAGTTTTTTATCATAGCTTTTATGACTTTTAGTGTGTGAAATGTGGTCTTGTAACATCTTACATTTATTTTGAAAAACCTAGATTACATTGTAATCTAAAAGACTGTAGGGAGAATGGGATATCTTTCAATTTCTGCAAAGAATTGGATTTCCAAGTATATTTAGCATTAATTGCATTTACTACCTAATTTTGTAACATAAAAACAAAAATGAGAAAATCTATTTCAGTAGTTAATTTTCTAAACATTATATCCAGCACAAAGTAACAACTTAGGAAATATTTATAAATAGGACCTAATAGAATGAATTGATGCAAGTTACATATGAATGTCAGAGCTCTGATGAAGCAATATGACTGCATTTTTAGAATACTATAAGAAAGCATATTGTATCTGTAAATGAAATCTCAGAGACAAAAAACCCAAAACATATGGAAATACAAAATACTAAATCCCAATCTGTGTTCAATAGTTTCTTATCATTGTTGTTTGATTCATTTAATAAATAAAAATGAAAGCAGAAATGCTTGCCACTTTGATCATTCTCTGCAAAATATTTAGCTTATTTTCTCAAATCCTCAATTTACTTTGAGCATTTAAAAATAACAATTTATGCATTCTGTT
>RJWT010033479.1:0-13892 GCA_004365215.1 Cuniculus paca
GATAAAATGGTGAAAACACTTTACACCATGCTAACTCCATTGCTCAACCCTTTGATTAATACTTTTAGGAATAAAGACATGAAAAATGCCATAAGGAAAGTGTGGAAGAGATAGTGGTTTCTGATAACACATAGAATACCACACTTATAAAAAGGTAGAAAGCAAGGTATTTGATATAGCAACAAGTATGTGGAATATATCTTGAAAAGAAAGAGCACAGTTCTGTGAAGTATTAATGTTGGGTTGCACAGCATTTTATTTTGTTTGAGAAGAAACTTTATTCTGAGTTGACAATTCAGTATCATCACATGTAAAGATAATTCATTTTCATTCTTTCTTGAATATAATACACATGGGAAAGAATGTTACCCACTGGAATTGTCACTTAGATTTATTCTTTGAAAATCATTTTGAAGAAGATAAAAATTAATTACAAATTTGGAAAAGGAACTGGAACACTTTCAAGAGACAAGCAGTTTGTATATGATACTAACTTCAATGACTAATGAAACTGATCAGAAATTAAGAAAGACAGTTAAAAGAACATTTACAAAACCTCAGCTATATGTATTCCTGAAACATTTCACATCATTTTTAATGTGCCTTCATTAACAACTGGTGTGGAATTTCACTATCGTTTTTACTTTCTGGCCAGATTGGTCCAGTATTAACTGTGGAGTGTTTCTTCTGGGGTCAAGTGCCCACCCGTACCATCAGAGGAAGAGGGCTTACACTCCAAAGGTGTAACCCTGACTTTAGTATAATCAGTGGGAACTCTTGAGACACCACATTATTATACCACAACTATGCCATAGGACCAGACCAAAGTTGTGGATGTAGAGAGTCTATTTCTCTCACCACACACAGAAAGAATGGAACCCAAGGGAAACAGAGAGTTAAAAGTAGTTAATACGAAATAGATCTTTGTCAAATGGGAAGGAGATGAAGAAACAGGGGAGAAGGGAGGAGAGAAAGGGCATGGAAAAAGAAATTAAGATGTTTTATGTACTTGAATCAACTGCTATCAGATCACAGTGGAATGCAAACAATATGGGCTGCAAGCATGTAATAAAAATAAATAAATAAATGATAAGTCGATTCAAAAGAGAATTACCTATTGATTTATTTGATGAATTTAATACCTATTAAAATGCATATTAAAATAATAACTATTTTAGGTATTATCTATTAAAAATAACACAATTCAAATGCTATTAAAAATAATTAAATTCAAATGAGTTTTATGTCATTTCAATTCAACTCATATTTTATGTCATTTCTACAGTTTTTTTTTTGTACCAGGTATTGAACTCATGACCTCATGCTTACCAGGCAGGTGCTTAAGCCACTGAGCTAAATACCTGGCCTTCTACAATTATTTTAATTAGTCTCAGATTGTGAAGTGACCCTACCTTTAATTTGCTTGTAAGAAAGTGCTATAATTTCCACAAGAAAACCAACATTCATGAAAATCCAATTGATTATTTTGGATAAAAATGCAAAAGAATTATGTTTTCCTAATGTTATATGTTAACCCCAAACTGTAAAAGAATATATTATTAGCTTCCTTTGGATTAATAGATATTTTCAGAAAATACACGGGGTTTCTTTGATCCCCTACTGGGTAGTCCATGAGAGATTAAACTTTTTTTTCATCTTCCTATCCTTTTCCTGAGCTTTAGATGATGGTCAATCAGGTATCGTGTTTTTAAATACTAAATATTCTTAAAATAATGACCAATATACATATATTACAAATTTCTGTTTGTGGTCAATTTATATATTCCCTTCTAAATTTTAAAATCATATATAAATATGCATACAAGTAGGAAGAGATATTAGTAATATGCTTTTTCTCACATAACAAATTGCAAAAACTCCTCACTTTCTAAATTGTCATAATATTAATATTTTCATAACAGTAGTTATATAATTTGTAAAATTCTTATTTCTAAGAGCATTTTCGATAGCATTCTATTTTTGAGTATTTTAGATAATTTAATACAACAATGGACACTGTAATATCTTTGAATAACATTTCATAGCATTTCACTTTTGCAATGTATTTTTAAGGCTGGAATTAAGGGTATAGATTAAAAACATGTGTATCATTGAGGAATAATAAACTAATGCTTACCAAGTTTTTCATGAGTGAAGCAATTTCATTATAATGTGGATTAGGGATATTTTTTAAAAAGCATGATTTCAATTAGATATATCAATAAGTTTGATTCACTTTTCCACTTCACATTGTTTATGTTGATGGTGCTTTAAATGCTAATGCTGAGCTGGGCGTGGTGACTCACACCTGTAATCCCAGCACTTGGAAGGCTGAGACAGGAGGATTGTTATGAGTTTGAGACCAGCCTGGGCTACAAAGTGACCTCAAGTCCAGCTTGAATGGCATAGTGAGACCTGTTTCAAAAAGACAAAGACTAGGGATATAGTTCAGTGGCCTAAGTGTCTGCCTGTAAAGTGTGAGGTTGAGTTCAATCCCCGATGCTGCAAAAAAAAAAAAAGACCTTTTGTGTATTCCTTTTGGTTTTTGCTGTGAAAACACGTTGTATCATTCTCCTTGACCCAGGTTGTTATACCATTGAGGTGTGGTGTTTTGTTCCATTATGCATGGTTATTAGATGACAACCTTGGTGTTGGTGGATTTTTGAGAGCTGAAACTGAACAATACTTTTTTCCTATTTCACTTTTCATTTGAAGTAAATTTAGATTAACAAAAAATTGCAAATATATTATGATAAGTTTCTGGTGCTACTTTCTTCATTTCCCATAATATTATTATCACAAGTTATTATAGGTATATTCTAGAGATGCATGAGTTTCCCAGTAGCAGAATAGGGTAACAAAACCTAACATACACCACTTGTAGAATTGAGCCCCAAGAAACTGCTTACCTAAGTTATTTCTTTTAATGACCACTAGAAAATTCAGAAATACACCTTACTGATACATATTATTGTTATCATTTTTGTGAATTTGTATTTTAATTTTTAAACAATGAATTAAAACTACCTCAGCACCACTCACACTTGGCATGTAG
Organism: Cuniculus paca; assembly: GCA_004365215.1. Classification (NCBI taxonomy): domain Eukaryota; kingdom Metazoa; phylum Chordata; class Mammalia; order Rodentia; family Cuniculidae; genus Cuniculus; species Cuniculus paca. Next base: position 3,056 of record RJWT010033479.1, read on the forward strand.
TAGTTATAGATTTATACGCACCTCTATTAATGCTTTTCCTTAATAAAGAATGGATTAACACATTTAAAGCTCAATGCAGTTCAGGATTTATTATTCAGGATTTATTCATTATTTCAAGCATCTGTTGAAAAGCACCATTTTCTTCTGTTGTGGATAAGTCTGTCTCTAGATTAAATGTGGTGTGCTGCCTCACTATTTGATGATGATGGCATGCACAATTAACGAAGTACATTCCCTTGCTTCTCCAAATTCAGTTTCCTTTTCAGAATGCTTCTCAATAATTCTCTCCAGACAGCCACCGGATCAAGCTGGCATTTGAAATAGAAGCTGTTTCTCTTCTTTATCAGTGTGGATGACCTACTCTCCCCATAATTAAAACTCTATCTATTTGAAAGAATTCAATAATGAATTTACACTTTAATTCTGCCCAAACTTTACTGTTTTAGCAAATTTCTAATTATGTGTGCTTAATGAAAGTAAAAGCACTAAAGATGAGTTTGAATGTTGATGACTATAGTACTATAAATTTGTTTGAAGCAAACTGTTATAACACCAAAATTACATGATCACTGTGTAAGTTTCACCTTTCCTTTGGAAGTCATGCAAAATCAGAGTTTTTAATTGAATTCATCTTCCTGGGACATTCATAGAATCCAATAGTTCAGCAAGTGGTATTTGTTGTATTTTTGTTCACCTACATTACAACTATTAGGGGCAACATGCTAATTGTGGTGACCATTGTCTGTAGCCCTGCTCTGCTGGAATCCCCCATTTACTTCTTTCTGGCTTTCCTGTCCTTCCTGGATGCCAGTTCCTCTTCTGTCATCACATCAAAGATAACTGCTGACTCCCTCTGTGAGAGGAAAACCATTTTTGAAGGCTGCCTGATGCACCTCTTTGCTGGACACTTCTTTGCTGGAGTGGAGCTGATTGTCCTCACAGCCATGGCCTATGACCACTATGCTGCCATTTTCAAGCCCTTGAACTACTCTTCCATCATGAACAGGAGGCTGTCATGTTCTGATGGGCATAGCCTGGATGGGGGGCTTCCTGTACTCTGTCACTCAGCTTCTTTTTACCTTTCAGCTCCCCTTTTGTGGCCCCAATGTCATCGACCATTTCATGTGTGACTTGTGCCCATTATTGAAGCTTGCCTGCACTGACACTCACATCTTTGGCCTTCTGGTGTTTACCAATAGTTGGTCTATCTTCATTATAATCTTCTCCCTATTGCTCATGTCCTTTGGTGTCATTCTATTCTCCCTGAGGAAGCACAGTTCTGACGGGCAGCAGAAATCTCTGTCCTCTTGAGGATCCCACATTGCTTTAATGGTTTTGTTATTTGTCCCCTGCATATTTACATATGCACGACCTCCATCTGCCTTTTCCTTTGACAATGCGGTGGCAATATCATACTGCATGTTGCTTTCTTTGCTTAATCCTTTGACTTATACTTTTAGGAAGAAGGCAGTGAAAAATGCAAGAGAAAAGTAAAGAAGAAATTGATCTTGATTTCTGAAAAAAATAAAAGAAGAGACTAATATTCTTGGGGAATATAAATTAAAAAATGCTTTATAGAATACTTGGAAAAAAAATTCATCAACACCTTAAAATATGCTATACAATAATCTAGTTGACTTCATTCCATAAATGCAAGTAGTACTAAACACATAAAAATACTTAAATAAAAAAGGAAAATTAAAAATACTTAAATATAATTCACCACACAAATAGAATAATTGTCACAAGAATAAATACCACATGATCATCTCAATTGATGGAGAAACTTATTGTGAAATTCAACTTCCCTTCATCATTAAATTCCCCAAGAAACTAAGTATATTAAGATCATATTTGAGTACAACAAAGACTATATACAGCAAACACATTGCAAATATCATAATGAATTTGAGAGAAAAGTCAAAATATTTCCTCTGAAACCAAGGAATAAAACAAAGATGCCACTTTTATAACTCCTGTTCAATAATGAACAGTGGTATCTTTGTTCATGAATTTAAATTTTCCCACTACTTTGGTCACAAACTCAATTGGATGGGAACTGAATCTCATTCAATGACAAGGTTCACTGTTGACCTGATGGGGAAATTTAATTCAGTTCCTGTTGATAATGATATAAAAACAGAACACTAGAGTAAACTAAATGGCATAGAAATGAACCTGTGCATCTACAACTATCTGATTCTCCTAAAAGATGCCAAATACATTGGGAATAGGACAACTTCCTCTCTAAATGGTGCCCAGAAAACTCGATATGTATGTGTGTAAGGTTGAAAGGAGATGCTTATCTCTCACTTTATATGAACCATCAACTCAAAATGGATCAAAGACAAAAATAGAAAGTTTGAAGCAGCTTGAAGAAAACCACTTCAAGATACAAGAACAGGTAATGAGTTCCTTCAAAGGACTCCAATAACTCAGAAAATTTTAGCTAGAATTGAAACAGAGAAGATACAAAAGTTAAGTGCCTCAAGGTTTCTCTTAGATGAGAAACCTAAAGCATAAATAATGAAAAGATAATAAAATAAAATAAAAGCTAATAATAAAAGAAAAAAGGAAACAGGTAGATATTTCTGTACTTAATAAGATGATCTAGAAGTGGACGAAGATGGTGGGGAACTGAAAAGGATTAAAATGTGTTATGTACCTGAACCAACTCCCCACAATGAATATAGTACAAACATTTACTAACAAAAACTGGGAAGCCTCAATTTATAAAACTTCTATCCATCAAATGAAACAGTCCACATAGTGAAAAGGTAGTCTGCAGAATACTAGAAAATGTTTGTAAGCTAGTCTTCTGACAGAGGGTTAGCATTTTGAATACATAAAGAACTCAAAAATTGAACACCAAAACACCAAATAACTCAATAAAAATGAGCAAATCACAGGAACAAACAGTTGCCAGAAGAAGAAATACAAATAACTAATTTTGTATGAAAAACCTCAGGAACTTTAACCCTCAGGAAAATATCAATAAAAACTACGCTGTGATTCCATCTCATCTGTCAAAATGACTATCATCATCAAGGAAAATAAATGTTATTGAGTACTAGGCTGGAACCCTTCAATGAAAGTTGGTGGGAATGTAAATTAGTACAGCCACTATGGAAATCAGTATGGAGCTTCCTAAAAATGAATTAGAATTTCCTTACAGTTGAACTATATAACTGTCTGTTGTATTTCTAAGGGAATTGTATAACTATATAACTTTCTGGTGTATTCCCAAGGAAATTGATGTCAGCACACCATGGAGATATCTGCATAGCTATGTTTGTTGGGTCACAATTCATAACCACCTCAATGCCCACAAACAGATAAATGAATAAATTTAACATTGTGTATATGCACAGCGCAATAGTATTCAGCCAGGAAGAAGAAAGAAATCATGTCACTTACAGAAAGATGGATGAAACTAGAGATCATCAAATTAAACGAAATAAGGAAAGTTCAGGGAAAAAAAATGTTTTCCCTAACATGCAGAGTATAGAAAGAAATAAGATGACACAATGCTAGAAACAAGGCTATGAGACTATAGGAAGGTATCAGGGAGACTGTGATGAAGTAACAAAGGGGGTGAAGGGGGATGGGTTTAATTAAAATATGCTGTAAGCATCTGTGAATATGAACAGTAGAACCAAATATTTTGTGACATTATATGCATTAAAATAGGTATATTGGAAGAATATATCACAAGTTTTCTTTAATATATGAAATCTAGACAGAAAAAGACTTGAAAATAAAGTAGAATTGAGATTATTAGGAAAGGGGAAAGGAACAGGAAAGGAAAATGGAGGAGAGAAAGATAGTAGGGAGGTGTACATGATCAAAAGATATCTTTTGCATGTATTAAAGTGTTACACAGAAAATCATTATAATGTTTGATTAAAATGTACTAACACTTTCAATATAAAGATAAACTTTTCTAAATTTAAGAAGAAAATAACACTTGTTTCTGAATTCTATAGGCCATGGAAGTGGTGTTGAAAACCTACATTGCAATAAATTGGAGAATGTGAAAGGAATGGCTAAATTTCTCAACATTGTGGTTTTCTAAAAGTAAGCAAAGATGATAGAAAGAAACTGAAATATGTTACTGATGAGCAATGAAATAAAATCAGTTGTAAAAAGTGTCCCAACAAAAAACTGAATACCAGAGACTCATTGCTGAACTTTACCAAACTTTAAAGATGAATGAACACCAATGCTCTTCAAAATATTTCCACCTCAAACCTCAGTTCATGATGCCACTGTGACTTTTACACCAAAACCAGGTAAGGGAGAGCAAGCACCAATAACAAGATACCAATATCTTTGATGAACAGAAACACAAAATTCCTTTAAAAATACTTACAAAGCAAATTCGACAACACATTATGAAGATCACACATATTGATCAAGTTGATTTGATTCAGGAATACAAGTATTATTCAATGTAATCTAATAAGTATATTTTGTCATACAATAAAATACTAATCAAAAGAATAAGTATCACATGATCATCTCAGTGGACAAAGAAAAAAACCTTTGCCAAAATTCAGTATGCCTATCAGATTAAAGCTTGGAAGAATCTAAGGGTACAAGCATCATATTGCTATATAACAAAAACTAAACACAACAAAACCCATAACAAAGCTTATTATAAATTGGGGGAAACGGAAAATATTTTCTGTAAAACCAGGAGTAAGACAATGATGTCCTTCTTACCAATCTTATTTGATGTACCATTTGAAATTAGAGCAATTAGGCAAGGGAAAAATAAAGAAGAAAGTCAAAATATCCTTTTCTGAATATTTGATGCCATTAGTAAAATACTCAATGAATTCCACCAAAGAATTTTAGATGTGATAAAAATATTCACAAAAGTGCATGACAGAATATGAACATTAAAATTCACTACATTTTGTGTACGTGAATACTGGGTCTACTAAGAAAGAAATGAGGAAAACAATTCCATTCACACTAGGTTCAAAATACAAAATACCAAGGAATCGATGTAACCAAAGAAGTGAATGACATCTACAGAAATAATACAGAACAGTGAAGTGAGAAACTGAAGAACAGACTGGAAGACTTTTGTAGGCCAACAGAATTAATTTTTAAAATTAATTTTTATTGACGTTATCTGCATAGTCATTGGAATCTCCACAAAAATATCAATGATGTTTTTCACAGAGCCAAAAAAAAAACGCATATGAAAACAGAAAAGTTCCAGGATACTGAAAGCCATTTTTACAAAAAGTATAAAGCAGGAAATAATCACAATACTTTATTTTAAAATATATGAAACAGGTGTAATATTAACATAAAAACCAGCATAATATTAACATAAAAATAGATAGAAAACTGGAATAAAGGAGAAGACACAGAAATAAGGCCAGGTAGCTACAAGTATCTAGTTCACCAAAAGGATGCCAAATACATACACTGGTAAAACCTCTTCAACAAATGATGTCAAAGAAAACTAGATATGTATATGAGAAAGATTGAAATTAGAAACTTATCTCTTGCTCTGTATGAAAAATCAACTGAAAACTTAAATATAAGATCAATTTCTTTGAAGATGCTTGAAGAAAAGCATTTGAAAATACAGGAACAGACAAAGGCTTCCTGAGTAAGACTCCAAAAACTCAGGAAATAATAGCAAGAATTGAAACAAAGAGAGCATCAACCAGAAGGAATCAAGCAGAAGGTGAAATGTCACATAGTTTCTCTTAGATGAGAAACTGAAAGCATAAATAATGTAAAGAGCTAAATAAGTGAATGATAACAGGAAACAGACAGGTAGTCCTGCCAACAGGAAGGAGATCTAGAAATGTGGGAGATGGGAGAGAAGCAAAAATATACTGAAATGTGTTATGTGCACCTACCAACTCTGCACAATAAATGTATTTATTATGTATCAAAAACGGGAATTAAAAAATTACAAAGCTGCTGCAGAGCAAAGAAACAATCCACAGGGTACAGACAGTCAATGGTTTGGGAGAAAAACCTTTATCAGCAACTCTTCTGACAGAAGATTAGTGTCTTAAATATATAAAGCACTCATAAAAGTGAATACCAAAACACCAAATTGCTTAATAAAAATGAGCAAATAAACTAAACAAAGAGTTCCCAAATTAAGTAATACAAATAACTAATTATTATATAAAAACATTTCAACAACTTTGGTTCTTAGTAAAATACAAATAAAAATTACATTGACTTTCCATCTTACCCAGTTAAAATAGCTATCATCATCAAGGAAATTACAAATGCTTCTCAGTATTAAGGGAGAGGTGACATCTGCAGAAGTCTTTGGGAATATAAATTATTACAACCATTGTGGAAATCAGTGTGGCATTTCCTCAAAAACTAAATAGAATTACCTTATGAATGAACTGTACAACTCTCTGGTATATCCCTAGAGGAAGTGAAATCAACACACCATGGAAATACCTGTGTAGTCATGCCTGTTGAGACACCTTTCAGAACAGTCAAGTTTTAGAATCAGACCAGGAGCCCCTGAACAGATATAAAAATAAATAGAATGTTGTGTATGCACATGATGGAATATTATTCAGTGATAAAGAAGAAAAATTCACATCATTTATAGAAAAATGGGTGGGACTAGAGGTCATCATGTTAAATGAAACACACACACACACACACCAAGTTTCGGGGGGTAAAAATAACACAATGTTTTCCCTAAGATGAGGAATCTAGAAACAAAATGACAGAAAAGTAGAAAGAAGGCTATGAGGCAAGAGGAAGAGCACTGCAGGGAGTGTGATGAGGTCAGGAAGGAGGGCAATGGGGAATGGATGTAATTAAAATATGCTAAATGTGTGTGGGTGAATACATACAGTGAAGCTCAATAGCTTGTAAGAGCAGCATATATTAAGAAAAAAATTAAGGCCTAGCATGGTGGTGCCATAATCCCAGCACTTGGGAGGATGAGGTGGGAAGATCTTTGGAAGTTTGAGACCAGCCTGGGCTACAAAGTGAGACCAAGTCTAGCCTGAACTGCATAATGAGACTGTCTCACAAAGACCAAAAAAAATTAATTGGAAAAATATATTTCAAGTTTTCTCTAATATGTGAATCATAAATGGCAAATATGTGAAAGCTGAACAGAGATCATTAGGAAAAGGGAACAGGACAGGGGAGAAGAGGGGGTGAAGGTTAATAGGAACATGCATGCCATCAAAGCACATTATGCACATGTACGAAAATGTCACAAAGAACCCCCTTGTGCTGTGTGACTGTAAAGTGCTGATCGATATAATTTAAAATCAAGTTATTTAAACTTAACAAAAGAAAATATGCCTTGTCTTTGAATTCCTTAGGGCTTGGAAGTGATGTTGCTTTTATGCATTAAGTTTTCTCATAATAATTTAAACTTAGAATTGTATTTGTTTTTGTGAGGCATGAACAACATCATAACGCACCAGATGTAATGTATTAGAAGTGTAAAAGCAAGAACTCATCAGTGGTGGGCTCTCTCTGATGAAGTACAAGAACAGATTATAAACCCATTCTTCTGTTATGGCAAAAGGACAGAAAGTTCATGTTAGCATCTAAATGGTAACATGTGCTAAATAAATCAATTTTACACAAGAAGTTCTTCATTTAGAGTCAATTTAAATGATCAGAGAAGAAACTGCTTTTTCTGTTATTTTGGATTTAGAGTTGAAGTACTAAAATTCAAATTAAACCAGTGTTGAATAATCAACTAAGGATTACATTAAATGTACAGTTTACTTTGATCAATTTAAAGAAAATACAGTAAAATGAGAAACCATTTGGAAATTTGGTGTTTATCCATAATGTAAGGCATAGAAAATGACTTCAAAAAGTGCATCACTTCCTAAGTAAGCATTTACAAATGTGACAACTATGGAGCCAATATCAGATCCATACAAAGGCAGTAATCTACGAAGGAAGGTCAAAGGGGAAGAAGAAAAATTAAATTGTCCATATTATATCAAACAATTAGATTTCTGTTTTTGTGGCAAAACTGAGTCTAGGAAACAAAGACATGGAGCATGTCAGGATACAGTGAACAACTTTATTTTACAGCAACGGTCCTTGATGGAATAATTTCCAAGAAAAGCCAGCCTATGAGTGCCTGTGAGCCAGCGTTTTTATATGAGGCAGGAGCAGGAGTTACAAAGGCAAGACAGGACAACCTGGAAGTTCCTTTGATTAGTTAACAGGGTGAGATCACCAGTTACAAGGCTACATTATTGATCATCAGTTACAAGACTAGATTAATGATCATGAAGCTTGGTAGAATCAGGGATGCTGCATGTTCAGTTACACTCTCATGATTACAGGGGTCAAGAAAGTAATTTTACAGCCATGATGCGGTTACAGAGCTAGACAGTTTCAAAAGAGCAAAGGTTTTTTTTCAAATGGGCCAATTTTTCTGGTACAGTTTTTCATTTTCACTATTGTTCAAGAGAACTGAATTCATGGGAATGATGTTACTGTTGGAGGGAATAGTCATGAAGAGTTCATGAAGTTTTGTTTAACTACCTCATTTGTTTAACTTTGAGAACTTAGAATTTATAAAGAAAAATTACTGACAGAGTAAAATTGTCAAATTGCCTTTTTTTTTTACTGTTCTATTTTTTTCCCATGGCTATGTCTGAATTTTACTTTGCAGTGAACTTCCCTTGTTGTCATACACCTCTTCCACCCATGTGAGATCTTTCCTATGGAAGAACAATTCATAATTACTGAAAAGTATAAATCATTTTATCTGATCTTGGTGGACTATAGTTTAGATATTCAGGATAATTTTAATTTAGACAGACGCCATTACAGTATGTCCTGACTACGATTATGATGTTGGAGTCTCTATCACACCATCTTCAAACGCCCATTTTAGTCCACTTCCAAGCTTCCAAAAATGCGATATTTTTTCCCAGGACATTACAATGGTTAGTTTTGTTTCTGCCCTGAATTATTTTAAAAACTCAAATAATCCTTTCCATGAACTTCTCCCAGTTTCTTTGTTTAACTCAACGACTTGATCTCCATTTAACTTACTCTCTTTACCTTGGCAATACCATTAAAGATGTCATCATAAATATCTGGTAGTCCTGAAAAATATCATTTTCATATGACACCTGCAACATAATACACATTTTACTTACTTTATTTATCACTTACCACTTTCTGTGTAGCAGTAAACTAAAATTAAGGATATACTGTTAGGATACAGGTATTCAGTAGCACACATTGAGTAAATGAATGTGTGAATATATAAATGAACGTATTCTAGGCTTGCATTTTAATTTCACGGGACAAAAGCCTGTACAAATCTAGAAATTGTTATAATTCACTTTTCAATCAGAGCTGCACTGTAAAATCAAAATGTACTGACACATCTTGAGCCTTATGAACAAATAGCTGTTGTGAAACCCTAAAAGCACATGATCATCCTCATTTACTGTAAAATAAGAACAGTCACAATAACAGGATGCAGTGCATTATTTTTCTATGATCCAGAATGTCCAAAGTGTCCTGCAGGAACTTTTCACCATTTTGTGCAGTTATGCTCGAAACCATATCATGATGGCTAAATGGAACCATAAGTGGCACTGGGCATTGAGGGAGTAACTGCAATTCAATCTCCTCCTACATCTATTATTTGTTTATTGTATTTTTAAAAATATATAACACAAAATATACTGAGTCAAAATTCCAGGAATAACATACTGTTTCACTTTTTAGAACCTTTTTCAAAACTCTGTATTTTTTTTCTAAGACTACCTATCAAATTCGGAGAAGCCTGAGGTGGAAAAGAAGTCACTGATAAAAAGGCAAATATATTTTCTGATATATATTCCGTCATTTCTTACCCCCACCTTTTTCTATATGTGTAGATTTTCATCCACCTCCTATGTTCTGTTTTCATATTTTTGAAATTTGTACTAAAGTTTCCAATCTTCCACTTAGCCCGAGGAAATGTTACTCTTGGACAACCCACTGGTGGTCCAAAGTACCATATACACGGTTTGTTCCTTCCTCCCTTCTTTCCTCCCTTCCTTCATTTCTTCCTTTCTAGCTTTCTCAGTAGGTGTTATCTGTGTATGTAATGCACATTTTAGAAACCAAACAATTGCAAGGCATAGGCCTTGTTCTCTTTATTCTCCTGAGAATTCATTGAAGGAGCAATGCCTAAAATTGCAAATGACTCTGTATAACATATACCCCTTATGGCAAATTAAAACTCGAGTATGTGTGCCTAAAAAGGAGAATGCTGTGATCAAGAAAAAAGAAAATATTTTCTGGTGATAAAGTTAGTTAATAATAAATCCATTAAAAGACAATGAAATAAATACTTTTACCTTACAGAATTATGTGTTCATCATGGCAGTGAGATTTACACATGGATTTCCTTCCTGGAAAGATTATGGGACAAAATTTTATACTCATTAAGAATTCACAGCTGGGATATAGCTGAGCATCATGGCGCCTGCCTGGCAAGCATGAGGTCCTGAGTTCAATTCCCAGTACCAAAAAAAGAAAAAAAATCCATAAGTCACCTCAGCATGGAATGCTTTGATTCCCTCATTTATGGTGTGAATGAGCTTCAGAAAAACTCTTGTTGTGAATTAAACCTTAAATTACTGTTAGGAGCCATCTTCCGGGTTCGGCCTAGCAGGGCGAGCAAAGCCTGCGCCAGATTTCCCCCCTCCCATCGAGTAAGCCAAGATGGCGACCGCATCCTGCTTCCGCATATGATGTATTTGCTTGACAGCGCCGCTAGCCAATAACAAGTGTATACGTGGCTCATGACTATTGGGTAAAGTCTTTGTATAAAGGG
>RJWT010033480.1:0-14294 GCA_004365215.1 Cuniculus paca
AGGTGGGAGACTGGCTTTTAAGGATCAGCTGGCATGTGGGGTTTACCCTGGTTTGTAGCACTCAGTTTGAGGGGTAGTTCTGTTCATAAGAAATGATTGTTCACGGTGACTTCCACCATGGGAGGCTCTGCTTTTCCCGGAATTTGGGTAATCACAGGTTTAGCACAATGGCTGGAGACTTCTGGGTGTACTTGGATGTCCCTGTAAATCCCTCATTTTGGTGTCCTTGATTTTGAGTGAGGACGAGATTGTGTAAATTTGAGACTAATCAACCTTATGTTTTCAACTCTTAGACACTCTCTAAATGATTGATGTTCCTGTGTGTAGAGATGAGAAGAGGTATGGCCCAAGACTTATAGTAACAAAGGCTACAAAAAGATCAAATTTTGTTCTGCTTTTAGTTACCTGTTGGGCATCTGTGGGGCCAGCTGAGGAGTAGCAGTCTTTAGCCAAAATGGCTTTTAAGTCCCTGACTGTTCCAGAAGAAAACATGAATCATGCTTTAATGAGTAGCAGGCAAAGGGCCCAGGATTTTGCCTGTCTCCCATTCCTATAGTGCTCTCTGACTATGTCACCATCCCCTCTCAGTCCAGGATATAGGTGGATGATGGCGTGGACATGACCTTGGCCCCTTCAGCAATGTGCCATATACTAGTGCCTTTTCCTTTTGCTCCCCAGCACATCTCTCCGCAGGGTCTGTTTCTGGGAAACTGCTTATCACCAAACTTGGGGGATGCATGGGTCCCTTTCTAGCTGACATTCCTATTGGGGTTCCAAAAAACCCCAGCCTTCCTGTCCCGGTTGAGATCTGAGTCAGTCAAGTTCAGGATGGGAGTTTTTGTCAAGGAGACCCCCTTCCTAAAGGGTGGGAGACTTTCCCTCAGGGCCAGACCTAGCTGCATTCGAGGCAGGAGACCAGATGTTTCTAATGTTGACCTGTGAACAGTAGCCCCAGCTGGCACTTCCCTACTGAGGTGTCCTGTGTTCAGGGTGAGGCCATGTTCCAGGAATGCTGACTCAGGCCCATCAGGGACCAGGCTCAACATCAGTGTGAGCAAAGGCTGTGTGGGTGGAGGGTGTAACTGGTAGGCTCTGCTTGTCTGTTGTGCCATCACTCATGGCTTCTCTTCCCTGTCTATTTATTGTAGGCAACTAAATTAGATAGAGATTAATAAGCAGTCAGCCAGGGCTGGGCCCTCCAAGGAGTCAGTGCAGAAGATGAGAACACATCAAAACTGACTGGAGGCACGTCTGAAGAAGACAAGACCTTGAGGTTAAAATCATAGTGGCCAGATTTACATACTTCCTGAAGAGCTAAACGGAAGTTTGAGATTATACTGTAGTTGATACCACCCTTTTAGGACTTCCATAGAAACAGAGCATCATCTCACTAGGGGTGGGCCATCCTCTCCCACCCATTAAGACTAAGGCTAAGACTAAGACTAAGACTAAAGGTAAGACTAAACTAAAGACTAAACTAAGACTAGAGGTAAGACTAAACTAAAGGTAAGACTAAGACTATAGATTATCAACCAAGGTTAATGATGTCACCCATATGCCCTAGCTACCTACATGCCCTGATTCACTATTGGATCAATATTAGCTAAGTGGTTACTGGCAGATTATAGTTTGACCTATATTGCGTCCACCTCATGACTTTGCCCTGCAAAAGATTTTTTGGAAAATGACCTCACTGGCAACCCACTTGGGAGCCCTCCTGTCTTGCAGGAGCTATTCCTATTTCCCACTGCTATTCCCCAGCTGCCAATTGTGTGTGCCTCATTCCTTTGAGCATCCATGCTCCCCTCTTGAGGGTCTCTCTCTCTCTGTCTCTCTCTCTCTCTCTGTAAATCTTTCCCATTCTTGACTTCGTTGTTCCTTGGAATTCATTCTTTGATTTCAGGGAACATGAACTCCATGCATCAGGTTGGGAGTTAAATCTCTTCTATATCCTCCTCCCCACTTGGCCTGCAGGGGTAAGTACAGGGCCTCTTTCTGGACACAAATGTGCCAGTACCTTCTGGGGTCCACTGGCCTATGGCTGACATGTTGTAGTCATCTGCTGCTCTTTCTCATACTTTGTACAAAGATGTGCTGTCTGTCCGAGCCCCATCCACATTAGACCCCAGGGGACAGTTGTGTCTCCCACTCCCAGCTGGGCTGCAGTGCAGGTGAAGATGGTCACAGATAGAATGTGCCTTGAGGTTGGGAAGGTGAGTCTTGGCATGTGGCTACCTCAGCCTCTGGGAACATGGCTGCCTCATTCTCTGACAGGTGAAGTCCCTGCCTTACCACCAGGCCTGGGTCACCAGCCTGGCCTCACAGGCAACAAGCCTTCCCCCTGGGTCCCTGCTCCATTTGTGATTTAGAAGGTGTTTTCACCTCCTACTGCAGGAGGGCTCCCGCAGAGTCACAGCATGTGAGAGATCTCTAGGGAGGTGCCTTCCTGGGATGCACATGATCTAGACTGATGGCATTCTTGTCCAGGTTGCTGCTCCTGAGGCCCTGGGCTAAGCCACACTCCCAGGAATGCCCCAAATGTCCCTTAGGGAAAACTAACAACAAAGAGAAAACAACAAAGCCAATTGGAACCTTAGGACCAGATTAGCTCAGAAGACAGCGGGACAGGTGTCAGGTACCAACCTCTGACTTGGGTCCAGAGCTTTTATTTTTAAACTTCTAAGAAAGGTAGGACAGATGATGTAACATGTCAGTGATGTTAGCAGATGTCTTGGAAAATGTGGAACTATTTTGACTGAGGTTTGCTTTAATTATAAAGGCTCAAGAAGGAATGGGGGGGTGACATGAAGGCAAGACATGAATGTCAAAGTTTCTGCACAAGCCACAACTGAGACTGAAAACATATTTCTAGGGCTCCTAGAAGGACCACCCAGCCTGGTCTAAGAAGTCTTCTTCACCATCTGTTTTCCTGAGGACAATGGTCTGAGCGTGTGAGAGTGTGTGTGAGTCTAAGGATATGGGTGCAGCACGTGTGAGGTCATATGCACATCCCAGCCAGCAAGCTCACTCCTGCCTATACAGACAGCCTGGCTCCACTTGAAAGCCTTGTGCAGCAGGCGAGTGCTTGATGGGAAGACCCAGAGAAGCCAGGTTAGGGTTGAGATCTCTGAGGATCTCTTCTGAGGGAAGCAGCCCATTCCTCATGAAGCATCTTGGACAGGTAACTGGGAGGTGCATTGTGAATATGAGTATCTCTTCCATGAACTGGAAAATGAAAGTAGCTCCTGAATTAATTTTAAACTAACGCCATCAACAGGGTCTGGAAAGAAGGTGGCCCAGCCCTGTTGCTGGCTCCCTGGTGGCCTTATTATTGCAATCTAAGGGAGCCTATTATTTGCTGAAATATTCATAGAAGAATGAAAAATTAAGCATTAGTAATTTTCTCTGTATTTATTATTTATTAAGCTTATTTTTCTTTTAGTGAGGAACTTTTGATTTTTTCTGAGATAAAAAAAAAAAAAGGATAAGAATAACATCCTTTGGAGTTATAGAAATTAAAATTTAAAATGATATCTCTGTCCAAAGTGAAAACTGAAGAAAGATATTTACAAATGCAGATTGATTGAAAATGAAAAATGTAAAAGCATTTTGTTATTCATTTTATGAATGCAAATTTTGTTCAGATAACTCCCTTAAGTTGGTTCTGAGTTTGTACTGTACCTGACGTTTTACTGCACAGTGGACCCCCTCCCCAGGCTTGCTAATTGGCCATCTCTTCCTCCCTGCTCTTCCTCTGTCAGTCCTTCAGTGTGAAGTGCCCATAGGGAACAGCCTCTCAGGTATAGGGAGGGGCAATGTTGTCTACCTACAAGAACACCCAGATGCCTTGGGGTAGGCTTGGCCTGATGCCTGGGGGTAGACCTACCCGCCCTGCAAACTCATGATCCCCAGGCTGTGCCCAAGAGCATCTCCAAAACACAAGATCAGGGAACGTTGACCTGATTTTACACTGTCAGGAGAAAGAAATAGACAGAGGGAATGGTGACCTATGGGACATTTATCTCCTGGGATGACAGCAACAAATGACAAACCAAGGGGCTCGAACCAGGACACATTTATTTTCTCACACGTGAGGGAATCAAAAAGTCTGAAATCAAGGTATTGAGTGCTCCAGGGAGGATCCTTATCTGGCCACCAGCCTCAGGGGGCTCTAGGTGTTCTGTGGCTTATGGATGCATTGGCCTGATCTCTGCCTCTGTCTTTGCATGCCTCTCTCTGTATGTGTCTCTGAGTCTCAGATCTCCTTTTCCTGTCCTTAACAAGGATATCAGTCATTGCCAATCCTAAAGTCATGCATGCATGATGGAGAAAGAATTAATAGTAGGAGATCAGTATGCTAAACTAAGTAGTACAGGGCCAATCCTAAATTCAGTTTGAGACCTTTCATTTATTTACATTTGCAAAAAGCCTATTTCGAATAAGTTAAATTTGAGGGGAGTAGGGTTAGCACTTGAACCATATTTCTGGTAGTCAGAAGTCAACCATTATACTGGATGATAACTTGCTCAGAGGAACGTGGAGTTTCAAGTTGCTGAGGACTTAATCCAAGGTTTGCTTCAAAATTTTGGTGAAAAGGAGGCTAGACTGACTACAAAGGAGTGTTGGAAATATTAACAAGATGCTGATATGAGAGCAGGTCTTCAGGGGTGCCCCAATATCCAAGTTTGCAGCCACAAGTGGGAGGAGACCAGGGGAGCCCTTCAAACTCTGCCTTTAACAGGCCACTCACCCCCAGGAGCCAACCCTTGTCAGTTTTGCTTTCTGAGCTCACATCACTGAAGTCATTCACCAGACAGCCAGCCAGCTACACTCAGAGGACCAACTTCACAGTAAAGTCAAAAAGAATCCTGGCCTCAAGTTCTTCCATACCTTGACCCTCCCAAGGATGGTACTGATGCTAGATCAACTGTAAAGGATAAGATATTCATGGTTTCTACATTTACCAACAGGCAGTTTGGGAAGAAGCAAGGAAAGATGTACAATTAACGATTTAATTACGATTGCATTGTGAGAATGTCACCTGTATAGCCTCAGGTCCAGCACCCCCAAGTCAGGGGTGCACCAGGGATATCTAGGGGTGCAGCCCCTCTACCTCTTCCCATATAGCTGATTGTGGCAGCAAATGCTGTCCAATACACATGCTCTCTCTTGACCTCAAACCCCAGCTACACACAACTGACACCAGAAGGACTTCAACCATCACCATTGGTGAATGGTTGGAGTTTCTGGTTCAACAGGTCTGAGAGGAAGAGCTATGCTAATCTTATTATAATTTACTATTTTGATATAATTTCAAATAAGCATAAAAGTTGTAATAATACTAGAAGAAGTTACCATTATACCCTCTATAAAAATTCAGGAACTGTAGGTCATCAGTACTATTTGCTTTAGCATTCTGGTCTCCTACTGCTAATTCCTTCTCCATCATGCATGCATTTCCTCAAATCACTTTGAGAACAGATTGACAGCTGAAGATGTTGTACCAATTTATTGCTAAATATTTCAGTGTGCATTTCTCAACAAGGACAAGTACTTTCATAATCACAGAGTGTTTATTAAAATCAGGAAATTAAATATTTGATGCAGAGTTTAGGCTCAAATTTCATCAGTTGTGCCAAAGTGTGCCTCATAGTTTTTTCCCCTTATATGAATCTAAGATAAGATCACATGACATATTTTATTTTCATATTCCTAGTATTTTATCTTGGGCAATTTTGAACCCTACTTTGTATATCTGGACTTTGAAAATTTTGCAGAGTACAGGTCGACTATTTCATCGAATGACTTTTAATTTGGACTGGCATTCAGATTTTTCCATTTCATTCTCTGGTAGTTTTGGTAAATTGTATTTTAAGGCATTTTTCATTTCCTCCTATTTTTTCCCTTGTATTTGTTGTCATAAAATTATTCATTGTATCTCCTGATTTCTTTTTAAGAACTATAGGACCTTTATATTTCTTTTTTTTTATTTCTGACATTGGTAACTTCTACTTTTTTATCCTGGTTCATCTTATAGGGGTATATCAAGATTTTATTGCTCCTTTTAAAGAAATAAAATATGAATTGGTCAATTTGCTTTTTTAGTTTTCTATGTAATTAATTTATACTTTTCTTTTCATTATTTCCTTAATTCTACTCTTTTTTGTTTAAATTCATTCATAGTTTTACAACTGACTGTGGAAGTTTGGGTTATTGATGTGATGGTGAATTTTATTGATGTGATGATGTCCACTTTCCTGGATTAAAGGATGCCTAGAGAGTTGGATGTCTGTGAAGGTGTATGTTCAAGAGATGAACATTTGAATCCCTAGACTTAGTAAAGAAGTGTGGGTGGGCCGGGCATGGTGGCTCAAGCCTGTAATTCCAGCACTCAGGAGGCTGAGACAGGAGGATCGTTGTGAATTCGAGACCAACTTGGGCTACAAAGTGAGCTCAAGGCCATCCTGAACGGCATAGTGAGACCCTGTCTCAAAAAGACAAGGGCCGGGGATCTAGCTCAGGGGCCTAAGCCTGCCTGGCAAGCGCAAGGTCATGAGTTCAATCCCCGGTTCTGCAAAAAAAAAAAAAAAAGAAGTGTGGAATCATGCAGTCCCAAGAGGGGTAAAGGGAGAATCTGGTAAATCCTTTCCTCTGTTTGAGCTAGAACACCCAAATCCTCCCACCCTCTGACCTGAATGTTGGTGGTTTTCACATCTTCAGTCTTGGACTAAATCACCATATCTGCTACTCACACTTGTATACTGGTTCTCCAGCCAATAGGCAGCCAATCCTTGGATTTCTTAGCTTCCATTAATTTGTGAGACAGTTCCTAGACTATCTATCATCTGTCTATCTATCTATCTATCATCATCATCATCATCATCATCATCATCATCTAATTACTCTATCTTTCCAATAGTTATATTTCTTTGGAAAACCATGAGTAGCATCAATTAGTTTTGAAATTTTATTTTTAAAGTAGTCCAAGTAAAATGAAATATAAAAATAATTTGTTGTATGTTTGCTATCAATTTGAAACATTTGATACTCTTATTATTTTGTTTTTCATTCAGGCTATTCAGAAGTATGTTGTTTAATTGCTAAATATCTGGCAGTGTGGAAGACTTTCGTAAGTATCTTACAGGCATCAATTTTTTAATTCCATTGTATGACTGAACATACTATATGACTGAAATGCTTTAAAATTTATTAAAATTTTAGTTTGGTTGAACACATCAACTATTTTGGCAAGTGTTCAATATGCAAGTGTAAAGAAAGTGTATTCTGTAGTTATTGAGTGGTGATCTATCAATGTCATTAAGTTAGTGTGGATGGTGGTATGGTTTAGATCTTTATCTTTAATGCTTGCTTCATCTATTTGTCCTGACATTTAGTAACAAAGAAATGTTACAATCTTCAACTATGAATGCAAATTAAATATTTCTTCTTTTGTTTCACAGATAGCTTACATACCTTGAAGTTCTTTTTCTAGGTATATATACACTTAAGATTCTTATGTCCTATGGATGAATTGACCATTTATCTCTGGTAATATACTTTGTCTTCAATCTATTTTGTCTGATAATAATTAACATAGCAATCAATGTTACTGTACTCTAGATTTTTTGTATGTTATCTGTTGGAATTTTTAGTCTTTTTCATCCTTTTGTCTTCAAATAATGTCATTTTGTATTTAAAACACCATCTCCTATAAATAGAATATAACAGTGTTTTTTTTAATTTTAAAGAGCAAAGCTACTAGAAATAATAACACAATATTTCAAAACAAGAGGCACAGCTTCGGCGGTGGTCCTGGCGCAAGCTGAATGTGCACACAACCATCTCCACCTAGCCCTGAAGCTCGGGACCTGATGTGTAAACTGGTAGGGCCCCACCCAGCCTCCCAAACAATCAGGGAGATTTGGAACACCCTGGAGTCCTGCCCAGGACCTGCCCAGCTACTCCAAGCACCAGGGAAGCCTTGGAGGAGGGCCTGGCTTGAACTGAAGGCACGCACAGCAAATTTCACCTAGCCACGCAGCCTTGGGACCTCATGTGCAACTTTGTGGGGCCCTGCTCAGCAACCTCAAGCAGCTGTAAAGCCTTGGCATACAAAGTGGGGCATGCTGAATGTCTGCCCAGCATACTTCCCCAACTAAGGGAACATTCTGTTACCTATAGGGATCTGGTAAGGCCTGCCTAATGATCCTCTGTCAACTGGGGAAACATCCTGCAGTACAGACAGCCATACTCAACCCAGGAGACAGCTGAGACTTTGCATTCAGCTGCCACAGGGGAATACAGGAAAATGACAAAATGAAAGGGCAAAATGCAATCTCACACATCCAGCCCATCCCAAACAAGCCTAAGAGACATGGGCATAGAATAAAGTATAAGCCATACACCTGAAACTTCTGAAGTGATAGCAACTGAAGTAAAGAAACAACTCCATGAAGCGGTAAAGGAACTCAGATTAGAAACAATCTCCCAGGTAAAACAAGAAATGATAAATGTAGTGAAAGAAGTGCTGAACACATCTAAAGAAGACATAGTTAAAAAAATAGAGGCGCACTGCAAAATAATGGAAACCTTGAATGAACAATACAAGAAAGAAATAGAATGCATGAAACAGATTCAAAGAGATATCCAGCAAATGAAAAATTCCATTGAAAGCTGGCAAAGCCACCTCAGTGAATGTGAAGATAGATTCTCAGATCTCAAAGACAAGATGGCAGCTAGTGAACAAGAAAGGAGAGTCCTGGGCCAATATCAAAGATGGCGGAACAGTAAGCAGCAGAGTAAACAGTCTCTCTGAGAGAAACAGTTCAGATGCTGGAATATAACATCATGGAGAGGACAAGAAGGAAGGAAGTGGGTCCCCTGGACCAAGGAAGAATCTAAAATATGAATTGAAGCCCACAAAGAGAATAAAAAGAATTTAAAAGAAGAAGAAGGTGGTAGCTGGCAGCGCCTCAGCCTGGAGCTGGAGTCACCCTGCCAGAAGACCTGCTGAGCCTGGAGATGCGCGGTTGCAGTTGTGGTCATGGTCGCAGCTGTGGTCAACCCCAGAGGTCTCTGCGGAGAAGTGCGTGGGTGAAGCAGAGTGGCTGATGCAGAGATCTGTGCTGGCTGCTGGTGAGTGCTTGGAATTCCACCCCCCATTCCACCCCACGGGACAGAGTGATCAACTGGGCTCCATCTTGGAGTTGGGCAGGTTACACTCAGGGCCAAGACTGCTAACCACTTCTGGCATCAGTGCCAGGTTGTGGGCAGACCTACAGAAGTTGGTTGGACTGAAGCCAGAAAAACCAGTCATTTGAGAGCTCCAGGTTATAGGTGGACCCATGGAAGCTGATTGGTCAGAGATCCACTCCCAGGTTTGTTTCAGGCAACATCGCATTGGTTCCTAAACAGCTTAGATTCCCAGGGCCTGATCAGGTCTGCTCCCATACAAACCCCAGGTGGCTTGGTGCCCAGCTCAGTGCAGAGACACAGGCACCCAACATCAGACATACGTAGCCAGCACTGGCCAGAAAAGACAAACAGTCTAGCTTTGGAGAAGTTGTGGCCAGTGCTGGGGTGCCTGGGACCACACTACTCAAGGGGGTGGAAGAAATCAGGAATATGCCAAGACAAGGAGGGAGAGGGCAGTCACTGGCGTCCAACCGAAGCAGCACAATTCCACAAGAGGAAAACATGGAGATAGAGAATTGCACACCTGAAATGTCTGAAGTGCTGTCAACTGAAGTGAAGAAACAACTTCAGGAAGCTATAAGAGAAATTAGAACAGAAATTCTATCCCAGGTAAAAGAAGAAATGAAAAACATAATAAAAGAAATACTAAACATCTCTAAAGAAGACACAGATAAAAAAATAGAGGAGCATAGGACAATGAGGGAAACCATGAATGAACAGCATAAGAGAGATTTAGAATGTATGAAACAGATTCAAAGAGATATCAAGAAAATTAAAAATTCATTCAAAAGCTGGCAAGTTCACAAGAAGGAAACTAAAGAAAGACTTTCAAAGCTTGAAGACAGGGTTGCAGCCTATGATCGTGAAAGGAAAGATCTCTTAAAAATAACAAGGTCTCAGGAAGTAACAATTCAGCAGCTGGTGGACAACTCAAAGATACATAGTTTAAGAATTAAAAATGTGAGTGAAGAAGCAGGTGACAAGACAAATGACATCAGGACCTTATTTACAGATATAATTTATCAAAACTTCCCAAGCATAAAAAAAGAATATGACATTCAAATAAGTTAGGCATATAGAACTCCAGCTAGCTATAACCAAAACAAATCTACACCCAGACATATAATAATCAAGATCCCAGAAATTCAACTCAAGAACAGAATATTAAAAGCTGTTAGAGAAAAGAAACAGATCACCTATAAAGGAAAAGCCATCGGAATCACAGCAGACTTCTCAACACAAACCATCAAGTCAAGAAGAGGGTGGAGAGAAATAATGCAAGTCCTGAAAGAAAACAACTTCCAACCCAGACTCATGTACCCTGCAAAACTTTCCTTTAAAATTAATGGAGAAACAAGATACTTCCATGACAAAGAACAACTCAAGGAATTCATGACCACCAAACCAACCCTACAAAGATTACTAAAGGACACTTTAGAGAGAGAGAGAAAGGACCACAGTCTCAGAAACAATGTCAGAGGGGGACCGTCAAGTGGGGCCAGTCAATTGAATGGAGAGGAAAAATAGGGAGCCAATGGCAGGAAAATAGCATGGCAGAGACACTACAGTGCAAGAGGGCCTCAAGGCACTAATAGAAAGAAAAGAGGCATAGTGGATCAGGAGACAGAATCCATAATTATGCTGTATGCAAGAAACACATTTAGCTAGAAAGAAAATTCATAGTCTGAAAGTCAAAGGAGAGAGAACAATGCCCTATGATGTGGCAGGGAGCCAAAAAAACAAAATAGGAGTAGCCTGCCCATTAATTGCAGAATGGATAAGAAAGACATGGTATTTCATGGGGTGGAAACCTACTCAGCTATAAAGGAAGATAACCTCAAGGCTCTTGTAGGTAGATAGAGGCAACTGGTAATAGTGCTCATGGATGTAATTGTTCAGAGTCACAGGGTGAATTTTGTGTTGTCTCCATAGCATAACAACCTAAAGGTGTTAGTGGGATCCAAAGTGCACAATACATATTGGGAAAGTCAAAGGGGAGGAATTATCTAAAAAGGGAAGGAAATGACTGCTCTTAATCTATTATCATGATTTGAAATTCAGATTGGATTCATTGTTCTGATTGGTTTCATTTTATTCTGATTTGTTTGATTTTATTATACTTGATGGCATGGACAGCTATTTTAAAGATAACAAAATATATAATTGCAGCCATCGAGGATGTCCAATTATCTGGTTTAGAAACCTTGCATGGCTTTCAATGTTTGTTTTGATTGATTTTACTCTATTCTGTATGGTTTGATTGTAATATGTCTGAAGGTGTAGGCAACTATTCTGAAGATAACAAATATTATAGTAGCCAATGCTGTTTTGCTAATATCTTGAAATTCTATATTGCTTACATTGTTCTGCTTTGTTTTGTTTTGTTATGTTTTGTTTTGTTTCTACTGTTTTTGTTTGTCATATTTTGCTTGATTTTACTTTTCCCTGATGGTATGGGCAGGTATATTGCAGATAACAAGAGCCATTATGGTAGCCTTATCGATTGCTTTTTACCCTGTTTTAAAGTCATGTACCATGTTCATTGCTTTGTTTTGATTGACTTTACTCTGTTTTGTTTTGTTTGGTTGTATTCTTTTCAAAATAAAAAAAAAAGGAGAATCCTTTAAAAATAACAAGGAATCAGGAAATAATAATTCAACAGTTGCAAGATGATGCAAAGAAAAACAATGTAAGATTGATAAGTGTAAACAAAAAAGAGACAACACGAATGATACAATAAGACTATTAACAGAAATAATAGGTGAACATTTCCCAAAAATGAGAAAGGAAACTGACATACAGGTAAGTGAAGCATAGAGAGCTCCAATTAGTCATAACCAACATAAATGTATACCCAGACACATAATATTCAACATCCCAGAAATTGAACATAAGAACAGAATATTAAAAACTGTTAGAGAAAAGAAACAAATCACCACAAAGGATAGCACATCAGAATCACAGCAGACTTCTTAACACAAACAATGAAGTAAAAAAGAGCATGGAGTGAAGCATTTCAAATCATAAAGGAAAATGACTTCCAACCCAGACTTATGTACCCTGCAAAACTATCCTTTGAAATCGATGGAGAAATAAGATACTTCCATGACAAAGAGCAGCTGAAGAACTTCATGACCACCAAACCAACCCTGCAAAGAATACTGAAAGATAGTCTAGATAGACATAAAAATAGCTATGACTTCAAGAACAACAACAGAAAAAAACTGCCAAGCAGGGCAAAGAGTTAAATGGAGGGAAAAGATAAGGACACCATTGTAGGAAGATAACATGACAAAAATAAGCCAGTATATATCAGTTATAACCATTAATGTAAATGGCCTCAATTCACCAATCAAAAGGAACAGACTGGCAGAATGGATCAAGAAACAACATCCAACCATATGCTATCTACAAGAAACCCATCTAACCCAAAAGGAAATTCATAGACTGAAAGTCAAAGAATGGAAAACAACACTTTATGCAACAGGGACCCCCCCCAAAAAGGAAGGGGTAGCTATTTTGTTCACAGACATTGTGAACTTTAAACTAAGATTGATTAAAAGAGATAGAGAAGGTCACTACATACTAGTTAGGGGAAAACTGCAAGAGGGAGAAATAACAATCTTAAATACATATACACCAAATAAGGAGCACCCAACTATGTAAAGCAAATATTAATAGAAATGAAAAATCAAATAAGCAATAACACAAATATAATGGGAGAACTTAAGATCCCCCTGACACAAAAAGACAGATCAACTAGGCAGAAAATCAGCAAAGACATAACAGAACTGAATAAAACTTGTGAACAAAGGGACTTGGTAGATGTGTACACAGTATTCCACCCAACAACATCAGAATATACATTCTTCTCAGTTTCACATGGGACATTCTCTAAAATAGAACATGTACTAGCCCAGAGAACATGCTTAAGTGAATGCAAAGGAATCGAAATTATCCCATGTATATCATCTGATCATAGTGCCATGAAACTGGAAATTAAGGACAAAAGAAACTGCAAAAACTCTGTAAACACATGGAAATTAAATAATACATTCCTGAACAATCAATGGGCCACAGAGGAAATTAAAGAAGGAATTAAACAACACCTACAAGCAAATGAAAATACAAATACAATTTGCCAGAACCTGTGGGATGCAATGAAAGCAGTCCTCAGAGGGAAATTTATTGCAGCGAATTCCCACATCAGGGAAGTGTAACAAACACAAATAAACAACCTGATGCTACACCTTAAACATCTAGAAAAAGAAGAGCAAGTCAAACCCAAAGCCAAAAGAGAGAGGAAACTACAAAGATCAGAGCAGAAATTAATGCAATTGAGACTAAGAAAACAATACAAAGAATCAGAGTTGGTCCTTTGAAAGAATAAATAAAATTGATAAGCCCCTAGTCAACCTTATTTAAAAAGGGAAGAAAAATCTCAAATTCATGTGAAAAGGAATGAGAAGCGTGAAATCACTACAAACACTGTGGAAATAAAGAAGATCATCAATACCTACTTTGAAACTCTTCACTCTTATAGGTTCAATAACACAGAAGAAATGGACAGAGTTCTAGAAACATATGAATTACCAAAGTTGGATTGAGAAGATGTAAAACTGCTGAATAACTTAATTTCAGTTAAGGAAATTGAAAATGTATTTAGAACCTTATCAACAAAAAAAGCCCAGGTCCTGATGGATTCATAGCTAAATTCTACAAGAAATTCAAGGAAGACTTAATGCCAGCACTCCTCAAACTCTTCAGTGAAATCAAAAGGGAAGGAAGTCTCCCTAACTCATTCCTGGAAGCATGTATTACCATAATATCAAAACCAGAGAAAGACCCAAACAAGAAGGAGAACTACAGGCCAATCTTCCTAATGAACATTGATGCAAAAACTTTGTTTTGTTTGAGTTTATTGTCTGTAAATGTAAGAACAACCATTTTGAAGAAAGCAAGAGACACTAGGGTAACCATTGTTAATTTCCTGTTGTTATGTTTTGAAAACCTGTATAGCTTGCAGTGTTCTGCTTTGAAATGCTATATTATGTTTGACTCTATTCTGTTTTCTTTTGCTTTTTTCAATCTGTTTTGTT
>RJWT010033481.1:0-13894 GCA_004365215.1 Cuniculus paca
TCATAAATTGTATCTGTAAATAAGGTCCTGATGTCATTTGTCTTGACACCTGCTTCTTCACTCCCATTTTTAATTCTTAAATTATGCATCTTTGAGTTGTCCACCAGCTGTTGAATTGTTTCTTCCTGAGACCTTATTATTTTTAAGAGGTCTTTCCTTTCACGATCATAGGCTGCAACCCTGTCTTCAAGCTTTGAAAGTCTGTCTTTAGTTTCCTTCATATGAAATTGTCAGCTTTCGAATGAGTTTTTAATTTTCTGGATATCTCTTTGAATCTGATTCATACATTCTAAATCTCTCTTGTTTTTCATTAATGGTTTCCCTCATTTTCCTATGCTTCTCTATTTTTTTATCTGTGTCTTTTTTAGAGATGCTTAGTATTTTATTATGGTTTTCATTTCTTCTTTTACCTGGTATAGAATTTGTGTTCTAATTTCTCTTATAGCTTCCTGAAGTTGTTTCTTCACTTCAATTGAGAGCACTTCAGACATTTCAGGTGTGCAATTCTTGATCTCCATGTTTTCCTCTTGTGGGATTGCACTGCTTGGGTTGGACGCCAGAGATTGCCCTCTCCCTCTTCATCCTGGCATATTCCTGATTTCTTCCACACACCTGAGTAGTGTGGTCCCAGGCACCCCAGCACTGGCCACAACTTCGCTGAAGCTAGACTGTTTGTTTTTCTGGCCAGTGCTGGCTACTTAAATCAGATGTTCGGCACCTGTGTCTCTGCACTGAGCTGGGCACCAAGCCACGCAGGGTTTGCACAGGAGCAGACCTGGTCAGGCCCTGCAAATCTAAGCTGTTTAAGAACCTACGCAATATTGCCTGAAATGTGCATGGGAGCGGATCTCCAACCAATCAGCTTCTGCAGGTCTGCCCACAACCTGGAGCTGACACCAGAAGTAGTTAGCAGTCTTGGCTCCAGGTGTAACCTGCCCAACTCCAAGATCGAACCCAGCCAATCACTCTCTCCTGTGGGGCACGGGGTGGCTAGTGGAGTTCCAAGCACTCACCAGCAGCCAGCGCAGATCTCCGCATCTGCCACTCTCCTTCACCCACATGCCTTTCCTCAGAGACCTCTGGGATCGACTGCAACTTCAACCATGACTGCAACCACAACCATGTGTCTTCAAGCTCAACAGGTCTTCTAGCAGGGTGAATCCAGCTCCAGGCTAAAGTGCTGCCAGCCACCACCTTCTTCTTTGTTTAAATTCTTTTTATTCTCTTTGTGGGCTTCAATTCATGTTTTAGATTCTTCCTGGGTCCAAGGGACCCACTTGCTTCTTTCTTGTCCTCTCCATGATGTTATATTACAGGATCTGAACTGTTTTTCTCAGAGAGACTGTTTACTCTACTGCTTACTGTTCTGCCATCTTTAGCTCCTCCAGAAAAAAAAAAAACCTTTTATCTTACTATTTTCATAGCAAAATGAAATAAAAAGTTAGGAAAAATTGCTGAGCATTCTTTGCTCAGTGCTTCCTGGTGCCCTGAAGGTTGTAGGGTGGGGGTAGGATAGGGGCTGGTGAAAGTATCTTTTCACAGGTCATAAACCCTGTTTTTCCATAACCACACCCATACTTGGTCATTACCCTTGCATTCTCAGTGTAATTTGCTCACTTCCCAATGGAAGGGAAAGTTTATTCTTCTGCTTTCCTACAAATTCCCAGATTTTTGTAAATATTTCAGATATAGTGGTATGGAACTAGAATGGCTAGCAAAGAGATCTGACCCAACCTGAGCAGTTGCTATGCTGCTTTAGGGTACAGGGTCAGAATGGGTGGGCAGGGGAGCTCCAAAGAAGATTACAAATGCCTTCCCTGAACTTTCCTTAGTCAGCTTCTGAGACATTGTATCCAGCAAAGGTTAATGAAGTGGACTGTTCAACGCCTCGAGATATTTTGTGGATATATTAAGGTTTTTCTGAGACCCTTTAAAATGAATCAGACTAGAATATTTTCTTTCCATTCATTTTACCCCAAGGCCACACTGTGAATTCATATAAGTTACACACAATTTTATTATCCATTTATAATTATACCTACTAACTAGTACAGCAAATTCAAAAGATAAAGTAACAAATGCCACACTGCTATTTAAAACACACATGGACATATGCTCACATACCCACACAATATAAGTCTGCATATCCACCTACTATCTTTTACTGTCCAACTAAGGAATTCATGAAATTTACTAAACTTTGTAAAACCTCAATGGAAAGATTTGTGCCTTAGATTTTCCCACAAATAACTATTTTAGTGATGTTATTTGTACAATAAGATAAATCCCTAGAAATTTATTTCTAAGCCAGAATATACTACAAATAGTCTGACTCACATTTTCCTTTGCTTACTTGACATCTGTCCTTGGATACCTGATAGATATCTCAAAGATAATGTAGTGGAATAGTTAGAATCCAAAGACAGTCTTGACAGAATTAAACCTGCTATGATCATGAATTTTGATGACTCCCTTCATCATTGTATCTAGGTTGATCCTGTACCTTCTTTAATTGATAAATGCAGCAGAAATGAACTGTGTCAATTACTTTTCTAAGCTTCAGTCTAGAAATATCTGCCTTTGTTTTTCTGGAGCCCAAAGGTATCATCTAAGATGTTTAGCTACTGTGCCAGAGAGATCACACAGAGAAACCACATGCACACACACAAAAAAATCCAGAAACCCAACTGTCCCACTGTGGCTGCCTTCCAGCAGTCCCTATCAAGATACTAGACTTGTAATGAAATCAACTTGTATACTTCAACCCCAGCCATCACCCACCCATATTCTTACAAGTGATGCCAAGCAAGACAGTATGAAAACCATGCAGTTGAATTTTAGCCAATTATCTGAATTATCAAAAGTAATTAGCTGTTAAGTCAGTATGATTTGGGATGGTTTGATGTGTAGTGATAGATAATCTCATTTGGATGCTAAAATAGTCCTTATTTGGATGTTTAGGAGATTTCTCAACATAACATTTTCAAGATTCAACCTTCCCTTTCTAACATGCTCTTCACTGTGGCTTTAACATCAGACTTTATGACAGCTCTATTCTTTCTGTTGCCTTGATAACCTAAATTATTACTTATCTTTCTTTTCTACTTCTCTTTCTCCCCATATATTCCATATTTAATTTGTCAAATTATTCCTGTCTCCATTTTAAAAGTGTATCCAAATTCCATACATTTTTCCACATCCAGTGATGTCCCCCTTCTTAAAATACTGTAGCATTTGCCTAGATTCCTGCAATATCATTCTAAAGAATTTTCCTGCTTTGATACTTACTCCCAAAGTCGATACACAACACCCAATAATTTGAAAGAAAGAAAAAAGGAAAGGAAGAATCATTCCTTTATGCAAAATCCAAATATTCCATATTTCAAAGACCAAAGTAAGTATAACTTGCAAAATTCCACTTCACCTGTCCATTTTCATTCAACCTCTATGATTGTATTTCTGATTTTCCCAGCTCACTGTACTTCCAGTTCTACTTGATATTCTTCCACTTTTCTGTTGTATTTCCAACTCAGTTTTTAACTAGTACTTCTCTCTGCCTAGAATGCTGTTCTCTCACATACCTGGAACACAAATTAATTATAATTCTTCCTGTGGTTTTCCAAATGCTTCCTTATTTATGACAGCTATGCTAAGAACCCTACTTAACAATTCAAGTTTTTTTCATACCTGCAAGTTCTTTTTACACTACTTCCTTTATTTTTTGCTTTTCTTCTTTCCCCAGAGCATTTATTTAACATTCTGTGTAATTAACTTATCTATATTGGTTTTGGCTTTTCAGTCTCTCTTGTAAGCATGCAGCCACCAAAAAGCAGAAATTATTTACTATCGATTCAGTGATACATCACAAATATGTTATGTGATATGTAGGGCATGAATATCCAAAATTCATATATTCAAGAAAAATTCCACAAAGTGATGGCACTTGGAAGTGGAAACTTGGGGAGATAAAGCCCACAGCATTTCGGGAGGTAGTGCCCTTCTTAGAGGAAAAACTAGAAGAACAATCTCTTTCCTTCTCTATTTGAGAACACAAGAAAGCCATGTGAAGACTTGGAATAATGACCTTACCAGAGTCCAGACCTGATGTCACTTTGATCTGGGACTTCCCATATAAAGGACTAAAGTCACCTACTGTCTGGCACTCTGTTACAGCAGCCCAAATACACTAAGAGATTCTGCAGTCAAGAAATATTTAATAAATTAAAACAAAGTCAACAAAGAAAAAATTAAAATGTCTACAAACATCTTACTGTCTGAATTCTTAGCAGTCATTCAAAGAAATGTGCTTATCATAGCTCTATAGACTTGGCATATTTGAAGACTAAGTTATTAGAGAGATACAAGCAAATAGTGATTATTTTTGTACCATTAATTGACCCTTATCTTGATAAGATTCTTTTAAATAAGCTATGTACTTAGCATGCAATTGTTATAGTGATAGCAACAATATTCTGAAAGTTATCATGTTAGGTTCTTGTCATATTTATGCTTCAAAGCTTTCCAAATCTTTGAATTTAAGGTGTATCCCTTGAAAGTGTCTCGTACTTGTGTGTATGCAGGTGTTTTACCTATTTTGCAATTTTTGCCCTTAAATTGGAGTGCTCAGTCTATTTATGTTTAATACAATTAGATGTGCATTAGATTTAAATCTACCAGTTTAATACCAATTACTATTTGCCCATGCAGATTTGTGTGACTTATTTTTTTTCCCTTTCTCCCTTATTTTCACTTGATTTTTTTTCTCTGAATGCATTTTTTATCTTAGTTTGGCACCAATATACTTATTTACTATTCTTTTAGTGGTTACTCTAGATTTTGCAAGATACATTTTGAATTGTTTTAAATTGACTATTCTTTCTTTCTTTCTTTTTTTCTTTCTTTCTTTCTTTTGAGGCAGGGTCTCATTAGGTAGTGCGGGCTGGCCTTGAACTCACTATGTAGCGCAGCTGGCCTTGAACTTATTATGGTGATCCTCCTGCCTCAGCCCCCCAAGTGCTATAATTACTGACATGCACCAGCACTCTGACTAATCAATGCCTTATGTCCAAAAAATATGAACACTTTAGGATGTCCTAAGATTTTGATACACATTTAAAATTCGTTTTATTTTAAAAACAATAAAACCCAACAAAACAAAACAAAATAAATTGAATCAAAATAAAGCAGTGAAATTGGTACAGAACTTCAAAATAGGATAATAGGTAAACAACGACTACCATAGTGTATTTTGTTATCTTCACAATAGATGTCCATTCCATCAGATAATAGCAAAATCAAACCAAACAAAACAGAATAAAAACAGTCAAAGCAGAATACTGAATAGAGGAAAGCAATTAATCGGAACAAACCAAAACAGTGAGAGCAATATCGGATTTCAAAAACAAGATAGAAGCAAATCCCCCATAACTGCTCTATCGCATAATGTTATCTCCCTATAGCCGTTAAGACCACTGGCCCCAGGACTGCAAAGTCAAACAAAAAAATACAAACTTTCAGTTGCTTTACCTCAGTTGCTATCAACCCAGCCTGTTCTCTGGACCAGCTGGTTGCTTACAGAGGAATGGGGGGTGGGGGTCAGTGGACGGTTCTCAGCCCACTCGCCCAATGGTTCCCTGCAGGTGCTATCTGACTTTTCTCCTCCTGATCCCAGCATGGCCTGCGTGGCTTACCAGAAAGGCTGGCTAGTTGGCTTGTTGGTTGGCTCCTCCCAGTCCCAGCATGGCCCTTGATACACATTTGACTTACTTACTAGATGTTTCTCTGTGTGAAGCCACTATACAATTTTTAATGTAATGTATTTCATATTTTCTCAGCATGTTCAAATTTTATAACTTCTTTTTATTCTTTTATGCACTTTTAGGCTTTTTTTCTCTTCTCAGATAAAGAACATATATTATTAATTTCTTTAGCGAGTATCTGATGGAAAAAAATGGAGATTTTTGTCTTAAATGACTTTGCCTTTTAAAATAAAACTGTATTTATAAATAAAAAGTATGTTTTATAAACATACATTTTCATAAATATTAAATAACAGTATACATTCTTATATCTAGCCCTCAGATCAAGAAAGAGCATTCCAGAAGCCTTACTTTGTTTTTTTGCTAGTTGCTACTGTCCTTACCTCTCCTTAAGAGTAATGAGTAGTGGGTATGTTATACAAATACACAATTGTGATCAACATCTTGCTACAAATTTTGAGACTATGTGCAATGATTTACATTTGATACATTCCTGAAAAGTGAATGTCTGGATTATCTGATGTATGAGTATTCAACTTTATTAGATATTATCAACCAGTGAATCAAGTTGTTATAGCAATACTGGCTCCCATCAAAGCTAAATGAATCTTTTGGGTTTTTCTATATCCTTGACCTGACATCTTGTTCCACAAACTTTCCTGTTTAGAATCTCATTATACCTATTTTAGGCTTTTTCACTACCTTGCTATGATAAGTACATATTCTAGATCTCTTTGATTGTTGCTTTTTTTCACCTGCTACTTTGTATCATTCAGTTCTCTTGAGTGATAATGGAAACTATGACTTCTTCATAACTAAAAGAACCCAGCAAAGGGAATGAAGTAGTCACTCCTGAGATCAGGTTGCACTATGTGACTGCACCTTACAGATAAGAGAGTCTCCTAATGGTCTTGAAGAAGTAAGCTCCTATGTTGTGAGAGGGATAGGGAGCCACCTGGAGAAGGCTACATGCTCAGAAACTGCAGAGTGCCTCTCAGTGTGAAGAGGACTGTCCTAAAGAGACAGTGAGGAAAACAGACTTTGCTTCTTTAGCCAAGAGGAACAGCATTTGGCCCACTACTACATAAACTCAACAGAGGACCCCATATTATTACTAAACAGAATAATATAAACGAAAATCATTAAAAAATCTCATCTATTTTGCTTCATTATAGTCTACACATGTAATCTGGCTAATATATAAATGCTTACAATACAAAAGTTCTTCATTGTAAAAAGCATAATGCTTTCTTATTAAAAGCAGCACTTATAAGTAAGAATACAGTGTTTTTTTATATTGAACCTTAAACCCATATGGTATAGCTAGTATGAAACCTTAAAATCATGTTGGAAGACACATCTATACTCTAACTGATGTTTTTCTCTTGAACTGCTACACATATTAAAGCTATCTAAGTCTGATAGGAAGAGAAGAAAATAGGTAAAGTATTGATCACTTTAGAGCTAGGAAGACTCTAAAGTGGAAAGCTCAACATTTGATTGAATAATCCCCGAGGACATGACAAAAAATAAGTGAAGGATTTAGCTGTTCTTTCCTTTGCTAAATGGCCTGTTCTTTTGTAACAGTAGCACTTTGACTCCTTTCAAAGCAATTTAATAGCCATTACCTCCTGTTTCATCCTCAAAATGAGAGGCCTGAGTATGATTACCCAGAGAAGTTAGGTGCGTTGAAAAGATCACAGAGCAAATTGGTGAAGAGCAAAGACTGCAAACAGGATTTTCTGTCTTTGTGTTCTCTCATTTTGCCAAATTTCTCTCTTGTGATGTTATATGATGCATGAAACAAATATACACATAAGTAGCAAAAGAAACCTAACTCTCTCTCTCTCTCTCTCTCATATATATATATATATATATATATATATATATATATACACTCCAATTCTTGTAAAACTATTGTTAGAGATACACTCAATTGAAACTGCAATAAGTGCTGTTGTAGCACAAACAGCTGTTCTACTAGTACTCCAAAGGGACCGGTAATGTTACAGAGAGATGCTCTAGAGCAACACTGAAGAAGAGAGGAGAGAGACAAAAGGAGGATATGATGAAGTTTGTCAGAGAATAAAGAAAACTCGAGGAGTCCATGACAAGGGTAGAAATTCCACATGATTCAGGTTTATAATGCACCTTCTTTATAAAGGTTAGCTGTGGTGCTTTTCAGATTCTCACCATAAAGGTCTTTTACTCTTGGCCAGCTGAACCCTGTTATGTACATACATTTGTTATGTTATTGCTCAGCAAATGTAACAGGGGTGTTGTGTAATTCAGCTCCTTGCTACTCCACCTTCCATGGGAGATTGCCAGCAGATGTTTCCACAGTCCAGTCTAGATTATCATTAGAAAATTTTTAACAATTGACAAAATGTTAATATTTAAATTTTATGGCTTACCTATATGTTTGCAATACCATTATAGAAAAGAAACTTTGTTCTGAAGTTGACACTAAGTATTCACTTAACAAAAGCACTATATATAGATATATTTATAATTGTCAATATTTCTATGTACTTATCTGAATAACTTAGTCCATATTCCACAATTAGATTAGTGTTCCTAAAATATAATTTTATTTACTTTACAAAATTATAAAGTATTATCAGATATTAATTGAGTAAACCAACTTTGTATACATATCCTTCAAAATTTCCTACCGTAAACCGGGTGTGGTGGCTCACACCTGTAATCCCAGCACTCCGGAGGCTGACACACGAGGATCCTTCTGAGTTCAAACCAGCCTGGGCTATAAAGTGAGCTCAAGGCCAGCCTGAATGGCATAGTGAGACCCTGTCTCAAAAAGACAAGGGCTGGGGATCTAGCTCAGTGGCCTAAGTGCCTGCCTGGCAAGTGCAGTCATGAGTTCAATCCCAGGTGCTGCCAAAAAAAAAAAATTTCCTACTGTATATTTTCTCCAGTGTCTCCCTTCTAGCTTCCACAAATATTGGCCATCTCTTGAGCAATCAGTACATCCATATAACTTACTTCAGTGTTAGTATCTTTCATGTGTAAATTAAGAATGTAAAATAGACATTCACTATCATAGAAATAAATATATTTTGTATATATTTGATCATTCCAAGTTGGTGGTTAGTTATCCTGGTCAAATTTGTTAAACTGAAATCCCATTTATTCAAATACTGATCAAAATTTTGCTGTGAAGTAATATTGTAGATGTGATTTGAATCCATGATAAAATAATTTTAGATGGGTATGGTGGAACACACCTGTAATCCCAGCACTCCAGGAAACTGAGTCAGGAAGATCACCATGAATTTAAGGCCATCCTGGGTGATAAAATGAGCTCAAGGCCAGCCTGAACTGCACAGTGAGATCCTGTTTCAAAAGGACAACATTAAAACAAAATAAAATAAAATAATTTTAGTAAGAGAAATTATCCTACATAATCCAGGTTAGCCTGAGTCTGTCACTTGAAAGGAATTGAGAGTTGAAGATTCCCTTAAAAAGGACTGAATTCCTAACTCGTGGCAATAGCTTCAGCATGTGGAGAGGAGTTCCAGTCTCATCTTCCTGATAGTTTGCCAAAGGTTCTCAGACTTATCAAGTCATCCCTCAAGATTACCAAATTCTTGCAGCAAATACCTCAATATATACCTAAATATATATATATAAAATTAATCTGATGTGCTAATTTGATACATATATGAATATATATCAATAATACATCCCTTTTCTCTTCTCCTCCTCACTTTTACCTCATATCTCTCATTTCTTGTTTCCCTGATTGGTCCCTGACAAGTTTTCATACCAGAAATGATTCTAGAGTAACAGAACTTTAGTATGCACTTTTAATTGGTTTCACCATGTTGAGATTAATTCTATAATTTTGTTAGATTCTAAGTCACCAATGATTATTCATAAAGACAAAGAGTGCACCAGTAGTCCATAATATGATGGAAATATAACATTACTAGCATGGAGATTCTTAATCAAATACTTATAAAAGGTGAGGTTATACATGGGCACCCATTTTCTGTCTAAAACTTTATGCAGTGAGGGGTGTAATTGGATTGACTGGTTGCTTCTATCTTCACAGGAATAGATGGAGATGGAAAGCAGTGACCTCAACTTCAAATTCCTGGGCTCTGCAGAACTGAAAGCTTCTATCTGTGCCCTAGATGAAATTCTCATCTCCTGCAGTCACAAGGACAAGAGTGTTGGAAAACAATCCGGTTTCATTCTTGGTATTCTAATTTCAACATAAATTGAGTGCGTTTTCTGTTAAAATGAGTGTATTGATTGGAAAAGAAAAACATCCTTAACAATGGAATATGGATGTACAGAAATAGGTCAGTGATTCTGGGACTACTAAACCTCTAAATTCTTCTTGGCTTTTGTTGCCAAGGGAAGACACCCTTCCACTTCTCTTTGTGGAAGTTAACTTTCCACTGTCTGAACAACTTGTGATGACTTCCCCTGGATCAGCTGCCTTGCAGGGAGCTGCTGATTTTCTTGGGATCTATTACCCACCTTCAATGCTCTACCTATAAATAAAACAGAGTCACAAGCACTATAATAGATGAAGTACACAGTGCAACCTACGAAGATGTCAACTGCACATCAAAATAACTGCATCGCTTTTTCCATTCCATGAAAACATAAATCAGGAGAATATCCAGAAAACTAAATATTAAGAATATAAGGTTTTGATGGAAAGAACGTAATGTTCGATTTAGACTGAATTCAAGCATACCAGCATGCTGAACAGAGAATAACTTTGGATTCAGTACATAACTCAAGGGGTTACAAAGAACTCTAACAGATTATTTATTTGTTTATTTAAAACATGGAGCCCAAAGTGCCCTATAGTAAATGAGATATGTCTCTCAGGTTGAATTGACTTGCTATATTATATACAAACATATCCAAAGACTTCAAAAGATTAGATTAATTGGATATATTCATCATTTTAGACTTGTGCGCTTACCAAAATGATCTAAAGAATACATTTTTCGTGATGACTATGATAAATAAATTAGAGAGCAGAACTCGAGCATCCTTGAAGGGTTGTATGTTGACTTCTTGTAAGGTGACCTATTTTCAGTAGCTTAGAAATCAGCAGAAATTTCCATCAAACTAAGATTGTAAGTGCGTGAGGATAATGAGATCTCAGGGTGACAGTGGCTAAGGGGTGGTACTTAATCATCAAAGACAAGTTGGATGCGCTTATCATCCAACAAGGGATCCAAATCAGTCACCTGAGTAGTCTATCCCAGAGAGATCAGAAGAACTTGCTAATATTCCCCAAAAAAGAAATCAATTGAACTTTACTAATTTCTCATTGAATGTGTATAAGCATAAAATTTCTAGACTTTGTGAAAAGAAGTCAAACTTGAGTTATGAAAACAGAGGTGTATGACTCTTCAGTTAATTTTCAATTGTAAGCTAAATTACAGAATTAATATAGGGAAGACTTTGTCCTTTTAAGGAAGAATTTCTACCCATTGGGTACTTAAACTCGATGCTTATTTTCTCAGTTGTTGAATATATAATTGAAATATGCATCAATTGAAATTCGTATAGTATTTTTCTCACCTGTCACAATGCTAAGATCAAAAGGTTCCCACTAGAATTGCCTTAAAGTACAAAGCAGTAAACCAAAAAGAATATTGCATTCCTGGAGAGACTGCAGAAATCAGTTCAATAATGAAGGATTTGAGAAATTATAAGCATTGTAAATCACATAAATTTTCACTGAATATGCTTGTCTGACTCATGGAGAATATACTGTAGATAGACCTTAGAGAATGTCATCGAATATCATAAACTTAATCAAATGGTGACTGTAATTACAGTGGCTCTTCTAGCTACTTGAGAAAATTACCATGCTTCTGTGTGTCTGATATGCAGCTAATATGGCAAATTCCCTTTCTCAATACCCTTTAAGGAAGATCACCAGAAGTTGCTGTACTTCAGAAATACATCTGAGCTGTCACAACTCAGGGACACATCAGTTCATCAAGTTCATGTCATAATTTAATCTGTAGGGCTATTAGTCACTTTCTGTCTCCATAAGACATCAAACTAGTGTATTATATTGATGGCATTTGGCAGTAGGACTTGGTTAGCAGGAAGTAATTTCTCTATAGACATAAATTGATAAGATATTTGTGTATCAGAGATAGGAAGATAAGTCCAACAGACATTCAGTGTGTGTTCTACCTTAGTAAAATTTCTACCACAGTGAATCTAGAATGTTGCCGAGCATATGGAAATAACGCTTCATAGGAGTTCACAGACTATCATCGTGCTATATTGTTTTCATTCTCCCAGCTCATATCCCTGGATTCAAGGTGAGTTCCTTAGGATCAGATGACTACAGAACAAAAAACGCAGGCTCGATTTTGAAATGGCTTTGTATGCTAGGCAGTCACAGCATGAAAGTAGACAGCTGTCATCCATGCCTCCTTTCTATGGAGGACAGTGAAGAAGGGAGATCTCAGTAGCGAAAAATTCTTGAGCAGTGAACCTGCTTATTCATTTTTCCTAGAAAGAGAAATCGCCAGAAGTAAAATTCTACAATAATTAGTAGGCGGTGGCCAGTGATTTGAGTTGCTGATCAGGTACATGAATGAAGCACGACTGAGCAGTGGATAACAGGGAAGTCTGAGGAATCAATATATCGATAAACCTTTTTGAATAGATGAAGAAGGTCTCATGTGAATGCTCATTAAACAAGGATTTCAGCAGAGGATTATTTTAGTAACATATGGATAGAATGACTTTCACTGTGGATACCTGCTAGTTCCTCTCTTCAGCCATCTCTGCCATGACTCAGTAAACTCATGAACAAGGTAGCCAGGGTGGCAGCAATGGAGGTTAGGAATGTACTGAGCAACATGGATTACTGCTCATCAAGACCAATCTGGTGGCATCAATCCGATGCCCAATCAGACAGCTGCATAGAGTGAGTCTCTGATGTAGAACCATGACTCATGAAGAACAGCTTGTATCCGGTAGCACATTGATTATGTCAGACCCCTGGCACTGTGAAAGGGATAGCAGCTTGTTCCCTCTGCAGAGGACATTCACCATACATACAGATTTGCATTTTTTTCTTGCTGTGTTTTTCATAAAACTATGCTCTGTAGTCTGACACAGTGCCTTATCTACTGTGGGGTTATTTTACATACCATTAGGAGCCAGTAACTCACTTAAAGAGTAGTGGTAAGTTCATGCTCATGGAACTCATCAATCTTAGTAAATTCTCTCAACATCTTGAAGCAGCTGACTTGATAGAATGATGGAAGATGCTCTGAAGACTCATGCAGTGCGAAGAAAGTACTGCTGTATAGTGATGGCTGCACTGAAGCAATGCACAATGCTGTATACGTGCAAAACTCGTGTTCGTATTTCGTGCAATTTCCTCCGTGTCATGGGTACAAGAATCAAGAAATGGGAATGGGAGGAACACCATGTACTATTATTGCTGGTGGTCTACTAGGTAAAACTTTTGCTTGCTATCCCTCTGACTTCACTCTCCTAGAAGGCTTTGTGTTTGAGCAAAATTATCTCAACCAGGGGACAGGACGATGATTCAACTGAATTGACTCTTGAGTTTAGCAGTACTCTATTTAGGCTTCTCAGGTTTCTAAGAAAACAGATGCAAAAGTGATTTAGTCCTTTAGCTGGGTGATCGGTTCTGATTACTAATGAGAATGTGGGCTGCTGCTAAAATGGAAATAAGAAAAATCACCTATGGATTATAGGATATCTGTTAGGGCCACATTCTATGACAAAAATTAATGGAAAACCACAACAACCCAACCCAGATAAGATCAATAATGGCCCAGTCTTTTCAGAAATGAAGGTGTGATCTACTCCATATGGTAGGATGAATTATAATCTCAAAAAAAGTCGTATCCCAATCTAATTTCCAGCCTCTGAGAGATTATAATGTTTAATCTTGATTGTCAACCTAATCAACTCTTCAAGTAGGAAGAGGAAGAAAATATTTGTGTAAAAACTAGTAAGTATGTTAGGAGGTATTGATATATTTTCTGTTTTAGGTAGATGTATAGAGATTCATTCTTTATGTCAAGTAAAATAAATAGTAAAACAAAGATGTATTTTCTTATGATTTTATTTAAAACTTT
>RJWT010033482.1:0-13901 GCA_004365215.1 Cuniculus paca
GAGCCCAGGTGTGCTGGTCCTCTCCTCTGTGCTGGCCTTGACACCGGAAGAGAGAAAGATCTGAAACGAAAATTTGGATTTATAAATCCAATTCCAACGGGGTTATTGATGTACAAAGGAAAGAATACATAAGCTCGTGGCAAGGTGCACACTCGATTAGCTCCCGATTATTTATTTATCCCCGGAAGTGCTCACCGCAACACGACAAACATTTGTTTTATAGATGGAGCCCCGCGGACTGACCCTGGGAGGGAAATCGGATTAGCAGTACTCGCGCAATCGGGTTTGTGCAAACTTTTACTTGCAGTTATTAAGAAACAGCGAGTTTATATTCATGTGGCTCTGGGAGCCCAAGGAGCCGCCTGCCTGGTCCTGGGGCCCAGCCAGCCAGTGACTGCCGGGTAGAGGCGTGCGGCCGTCTCCTCTGCCTGTGTCCTGGAGGTCCTGCCCCTGCCCGAGGGCAGCCAGAGTGGGATGGGAGAGCAAGAGCAAATCCGGTCCTCCCCAGAGGGGACGCGGCTGCCCTTCTGTGCAGTGTAATCCTACTGTGAGAGGCTGAGGCAGGAAGACGGCGAGTTCAAGCCCAGCCCAGGCAACACTGGGACTGAGTGAGACCCGGTTTCTTCACATCGCGGGCCGGGGATGGTGCTCAGTGTGAAGGTCCGATCTTGGTCCTGTCTCCAGTGCTGCAGATAAACACAGGGTGGCTGGCCAACCTGGCCACCTCTGAGTCATCGCCTCACCAGGAGCCATGCCATCCTCTCCTTCCGCGTCACGCAGCCGCAGCGTCGCCACCTCTGCCTGCTGGTCTCACGCACTGCTGCTTCGCCAGCTTCTCCTGTGCTGTGTGAAGGCGCCACCTGCAGGAAGCCCCCGGCCCTCAGCTGCCTGTCGTGCTGTCACTCCCTCTGCCCGGTGCTGCAGGGGATGAGCCTCTCTGTCCTGCTCCTCCATCTGCCTCAGCAGGAGCAGTCTCGTGCTGCCCGTGTCCCCACCGTGTCACCATTTCTGGGCACACACAGGGCTGACTACCCTGGCTGTTCCTCCCAGGGACCCCTGGTAGCTGGGCCCAGGCGTTAGAGGAAGCCCAGTGCCCCCAGTCGGGACCCTGAGGTTGGCCCTGCAGTGCCCCCTGCAGACTGGGCCTCACCTGCCCCTCCTGAATCTGTCAGGAGCCTCCC
Source organism: Cuniculus paca (assembly GCA_004365215.1). Taxonomy (NCBI): domain Eukaryota; kingdom Metazoa; phylum Chordata; class Mammalia; order Rodentia; family Cuniculidae; genus Cuniculus; species Cuniculus paca. Next base: position 1,182 of record RJWT010033482.1, read on the forward strand.
TGGCAGGGCGACCTCTCCCTGTTCCCGTGCAATTCCCATGCTCACTTCCATCTGCAGGGCTCTCAGGCTGCCCAAGATAGGAACAGGGCATGGCCATGAGTCACCCTGGGTGGGGACGAGGTTCGGACAGCCCTGTACTCAGGATCGGGGTGTCGAGGGCCTCTGCAGCAAGGGTTTCTGGGGCCCGCCTTGGCCTTGGCCTCCTTCTTCTGAGCAGATGGGGCACACAGGGCTCGTGTAATCTGGCGTCTAGGAGCTCGTCCTGGGACTGCACCCTCCTGAGTCATTTCTCTGCCCAGCCACCGAGTTTCTGAGTTTCTGATCAGCCAGGTCCCTGAGGTGGTGGTGAGGTGGGGTACAGAGGCCTCGTGGCCTGATCCTGTATCCCCAGGACCCTGGCTCCACAGCAGACCAGCCTTGGTCAGTGCTCCCCCTCCCCCTCCCATCTCTGTTCACCTCAGCTCTTTTTTCCTCCTTGTAAAATTTGTCATTTGCTATTAAATGTTGTTTATGGTGTTTTCGCAAGGATAAAAATTTTTATTTTTGTGTAGTAAAATAGTAAAATCTATCCATCTTCCCCTTTATGGTGCCTCTGCCAGCTGGGAGGCGCAGGAAGCACTGTCCCTCCTGAGGTTAGGACACCTTTGCCTACCTATCTTCCCACCGTGCACGCCATTCGTGTTTGGATTGGTGAATGAGGTGAGGGGCATCAAGCTGGCCACCTGCCTCCTCCTGGTGGTCCTAACTCCAATGCCACATGCGATCTCCCTTGTGGCAGAGTCTGCCACCATCTTCCCCTGATTCTGTTCTCTGTTCTTGCCTTCATGACATCAGTTTTAATTACCACTGCTTTGTCATGAATCCTTCTCTCTCTGGAAATTCATAGGGGGCAGAGAGTGAGCAGTGTGGTGCACCCCACATTCCTAAAACCTGGCGGGAGCAAAGGTCTCCCCTACAGACTTTCTGGAGGTGTCACCTTTCAGGAGACAAAGACACCATCCCAGGAATAGCAGGTCTCTTCCTGTGCCCGCCTTGCGGGTTGACTCCCTCCCTGTTCCCTGCCCTGGCCCCTGGCCCGCTGCTGCCCAGGGTGAAGTTCACCCGAACCCCTGTGCTCCAGCCTCTGCTTCTCCCCAGTACCTGTCACTCTGAAGTCCTTGAGATTTTGCAATCAACATTTTCAATTTTTATGACCTGTATGTGTATGTGTATGTGTAGCGATCATAATGCTGTTTTGAGTGTTTAAAATTTACAGATATAGCATCCTGTTTTATTGGGTTTTCATTTTCATACTGGCATTCCGAGGTCTAAAAATCATTGCAGCTGCTTCATGGTGGGGCGCACGGCACAGCTACATAAAATGTGTCCATCTGCTTCTCGGTAGGTCCACCCTTGGGCGGTTTGCAGTTTCCTGTCAGTGGGAAGAGGAGCTGTGGTGGTGAACCCCATGGATTCTTGGGGGTCCCCATTGCTTCCCCTCCTCACCAATTATTGCAGTGGCCAGATCAGGAATGTTTAGGATGTCGTTTGAGGTGTTTGCTGTCCCTATGAAGAGAAACCTATTTGTAATTCCATCTACTACCGAGGCCCCAGCTTCTGGAAAGCTTCCCTTTGTGCTCTCCCTGCTTCCCCGTCCTCTAGTGTGGCCCTTTCTTGTTGGCTCAGAGGAGATCTTTATATCTCATGGATATTAGAATGTCAGTCCTTGGTGCTTTCAATAAAAACAAAGGTTTCCAATCTGTAGCTCAGGTTTCAAGTTTGTCTCTGGTACTTCTGTGTTGTCAAATGCTTCAAGTATATCGTTCATAAACTTGATTCTTTCCAGGATTCTGGTTGCAAACTGAATTGGGTGAGAATAGAATCAGATTTCTCCAGAAGGTCAACACTGAACCTGACCATTGAATTTGATACAGTTCTGGTCCAACTTGGTTTGCAACGAGAATCATGGAAAGAATGAAGTTTGTGAACCCACTGTATAATCTACTTATTTTCTCAGTGTTCTCTTTCAGGTGTTGTACTGATTGTATGTGGTCTAAAGGACATGTTCCCATCTTAGAAATGCAGAAATGGCTCGTATTTGTATGAGATACCTGATAAGAACATCATTTCACTTTGTTTAGTTGTCTCTACATGCAATTTTTTATGCAGCTTCCCTGGCTGGTTGGACACTGTATTAGTCACTTTCCCTGTAGGACAGAAACATTTGACACCTGCAGTTTAAAGGAGAAGAGCTTAATTTTGGCTCATGGTTTTCAGAGGGTTCAGTCCATGGCCAGTTGGCTTCACTCAGAGATGGCATGGTGGAAAGGCATGGAGGAGGAAAGTTGCTCACTCCATGACAGACAGGAAACAGAGATAAGGGAGGAGCCAGGGACAGAGCATAGTCTTCCAGGTCAAGCAACCCAGTGAGCTGTCCCCTCTGTCTAGCCCACTTTCTAACACAAGACTTTTTGGGGACATTTAAGATCCCAACTGTAGCAGACACCTCAGTTGGAGACTGACTTCTATACACCTGTACCCATGTTTTTAGACTCAACTCAGTTTTGCTGAATTCTCTTTTAAATATCTTGGAATAATCATCTTATTTTAACAACTGGAATTTTGTAATGATAACCCTTACACATCACACACATCAGAAGAGATTTTATGTCTGTTCCTTTTCTACAGAATTGCTTTGCCTATGTTCAGATACTTGCTTTTGGTAGAGTTTGAACTTCATTTTTAACGTGAATATTTTAAGCATGGATAAAAGCATCGAGAACAAAGCAGTGCCAGCTCGGATACCGACCCCTCCTGACTTTGAGAATCTAACAGATTTTTGCTTCAGATCTTTCCTGAAAACAAGGCTTGTGGCTTTTAAATGAAAATAAAATAAAATAAAATAAAATAAAATAAAATAAAATATCTTTACGAATAGAGTGGGTTCATTTTGTTCTCCTCCCAATTCCCAATTCTTAGGGCCGGGGATTTAGCTTAGCAACCTAAGTGCCTGCCTGGCAAGTGCGAAGTCTTGAGTTGGTGCCGCAAAAAACAAAACAAAACAAAACAAAACAAAAAAAACAAAACTAAAACCAATTCCCAATTCTTCTTCCTCTTCAGAGATTACCTTCTTCTAGATTTCATCATTTTGCATTTTTTCTTACTCATGTTCTTTTCATAAACAATCTGCCATGTTTCCAGCAGATCCTGGAGGTTAACCTTGAGGTCGAGCCTGAGATAGACTCATGGTTCTCTAGTTTACTCTCTTTCCCTGCTGTCAAGAGTTCTGGGATGGGGCCGGGGATCTAGCTCAACGGCCTAAGCACCTGCCTGGCAAGCGCGAGGTCATGAGTTCAATCCCCGGTGCCACAAAAAAAAAAAAAAAAGAGTTCTGGGATGCACATGGCCATGACTGATTCATTCATTTATTCATTAATCTGTTGGGGATGTCGGCTTTTCATTTGCATCTGCTTTCTCTAATAATCAGCCATCATTTTTATGCCTGTCTCCTGGAGCATTTGTGGAGCTTCTGCCATGTGCGTGTAGGAGTGGTTTCTAGGTCACGAAGGACAAGTGTCTTCACCTTTGCTATTCTGTTGGTGACTGGAGCTTCAAGGAGTCTGTTCTAGCTGAGTGCCCACTCTGAGCCAGCATTCAGGCATTTTACTTACATTATTAGACTTTCCCACTTTAGGTGTCTTTTTTCCCGTGGCAGGGATGGAGACCAGGGCCTGGCTCGTGCTGGAGGCTGCTCTATCACTGAGCTGCAGCCTGGCTCCTGATTTTAGTTTTGCTGATCCTTTCCCCTTTGCTTTCTGATGCTAGCCATGGCTCTTCCTCTTCGTTTCCTCTCTTCTCCCTTCTGAGCATCCTCTGTTCTTCCCCCACCTTCCAGAGCAAAGCACGGCCCACTTCTCTTCCTGCTCTCGCCTCCTTTCTAGCATTCGCAGCACTGTACCTGGCTGTTTTCGACAAGGGCAGAGCCTGGCTCGCTCCGGGACGCTGGTGGCCATTTGCTGACTTGAGCTCACCATGGCTGCTGTAGCTTCTCTGCATTCCCCTTCCTCCCTCGGGGGCTCAGCCTCACAGGGCACCAGGACCTTGAGCCTGCTGACTGACTCCTTTCGAGGCTGCTCCACTTCCTCTGCTCCCCACAGGCTCATGCCTGCCCCACTCCCCAGGCTCCCTCCTCTTGGCCAGCCTCCCCCTCCCCCACCTCTGCATCCCAGTCCCAGGCCCCTGTTGTGTGGGCGTTTCCTCCAGCTCCCTCTCCCATTTCCTTCTGGCTCCTTCCTGAGAGCAGGAGCTAGGTATGGGAGTGCACATGTTCACGGAGTGGCAGGGACAGAGGCCTGTGCATTCTGTTCCCACCGCACCTCTGACACACAGACGCCTCCCAGACCCAGGAGGCCCTTGGAAACATGGCTGAGGGATTGGATGCGGGCGCAGAGAGGGTCTCACGACAATGGTAGAGCATTATTTTGCAAACACCGTGGTAATCATGATCATAATTCCTCACTTTGCACAGTACTTTTAAAAAAGTGTTTTAATTTTCTTTTGATTGTGGTAAAACCTACATAACCTTAAACTCACCATCCTAACCATCTTCAGCTGCATGGCTCAGGGGCAATATGCACATTTCCACTGTGCGGTTCTCACCACCAGCCCTCCTCGAAGCCTTCCCACCTTGCAACTGACACTGTACCCATGACACTAACTCCCTACTTCCTCCCCGTGCCCCGGGAGCTTCTATTCTACTTCCTGTCTCTGAATAGGTACATTGTGGGATCTTCAAAGAAGTGGAATTACACAGGGCCCCTCCCTTTATGACTGCATTTTCACAGTATGGAGTTTTCAAAGCTTATTCGAATAGTAGCACATGCCAGGATTCCACTCACTGTGCAGCCAAACAGCCTTCCATGTGTGGAGGGACATTCCCGGCCACACACACTTGGGTCACTTCCCACCTCCCGGCTCTTGCTACTGAGTCATCCAGCACTTTACCATGAGAAACACCCATGCACTTCAGAAAAGGCTGTGTGAGTTATCACCACGTGCATTGCACACGGAGGAGACCAGTTCCCGGGAGCGAAGGTGCCATGCTTCAGGCTGAGAGAGAGGGAGTTACAGCGATGGCCCTGGTGTTTACTCATGGCCCAGGTATTTACTTGTGGATTCAGGGACGTGGTCTGGCTTTCCATTGTAGCATCCTGGGTTCTCGAACAGTCCTGGACACATAGCGGATTGTACCAGTTAGGGTTCATAGAGGAAAAGATACAATATTACACTATAACGTGATATGTAAATGATTTACTAGGTGGGCTTACGACAGTCACCTGCAGAACCAGGGGAGGAAGAATGAAAAGGGTTGTCTACCTGCCAGAGAGATGGAAGACATGGTCGAAGGCTGAAGGCCTGGCTGTCACTGCAGAGTCCGGTGCAAGTCGGTTTCGGAAAGTTGAAGGATTTGCACTGGAAGGCTAGAGTCTGCCCTGGAAGTCTGCAGGCAAAGGCAAAAACTGGAGCACCTCTAAAAAAGCACAAGGCAGGCTTCCTTCTTTCCCTTTTTGTGCTCTCCAAGCTACAAGCCTATTGGCAGGTGCCGCCTCCATGTGGGGTGGGTCTTCCCCCCTCAGTTGATAGCCTTTGTGTCAATCATCCACAGACATGCCCAGAGCCAGCCTCATTAACTCGTTCAAGTTGACATATCATGATGAATGACCATACAGATGTTGTACAGAGAGTCTGAGATCGAGTGATGGATCCATGAGCCTTCTCTGACCTCATGTCCTAAACATACTGCTGCATCTGCTCTGACTCTGGGCGCACTTTTTTCTAATGGTTCTATGACTGTTGCTCAGACAGAGGTCTGCAGCAAAGATGATCAGTCTCACTCACGAATCCTGCAGGGAATTCTGGGGATTCACACCCAGGTTGCCAGGAGGAGCATTTCTGCTTGAGAAGGTGAACCACCTTCCCTGGATGTGGTTACTGATAGGGGCTGGAGGGTAAAACTGGCAGCACTCTGAGGGCAAAAGGCTGTGTGCATTTTGGAACCTGGCTTGTGGATCGGTGGATGGATGGATGGATAGACAGAAGGATGGATACATGGTCGGATGTTGGGGATCCTCCCTTAGAGGAACAGCTTAGTTAAATAAGCTCCAAAAAGGTTACAGACTCCTGTCAAACTTACAGCCCACTTTGTGCTCACCTCCCAGGGAGGATAAAGACATGATGGTTTCTATGGTAACCAACAGCAGTCATGGTTATCAGATACCACAATGAGCAGAAACCTTGGCACCTGCCAGGCCGTCATGAGCCCTGCTGTCTGCCCAAGGTGGGAGCAATCATTTTTGCTCCACAGCCTCCTTTTGTTCCATTTTCCTTCTCATCAGTCAAAACAAGGTAATGCTAGCCACACAACTGCCTTCCAACAGGAGCTGTGGCTCTTGTGGGAGCTTTCTGGCTCCATCACTCTTCTTGACTCAGGTTGAGGGAGGAGGGAATTTTTCACAAGGCAGAAGGCCTTGCCTTCCTGTCCATCGGAAATGCTGAGAAAGCTGAAACCAAGGAGAAACTGAAGGGCATAATGCATCCACCTCCTCCTCCTTATAGCCCAGCCCTCTTTGCCCCAAAGCCCAGACTTGCTTGCAGTGTGGACATCACCTAGTACTTGAGATTAGGTCTGCACGTGGTCTCTCCGAGCGTTTACTGTGTTCCGTCTCCCCAGGTGTGTTCCATTTCCTGTTTGGAGCATGTTGCACTGCCCATTATAATCATGTTGTGCACTGTTCTGAGTGTGTTGCACTTTGTGTTCCTAAGTGAGTTCCATTTCCTGTCCTGGGCAGGTTCCATTTCCTGTTTTGAGCATGTTCCACTTCCTGTTCTGGACCAAGCCAGTGCTTGAGCATGGGGGTGCCCACACCTGTGTTCTGCCACAGCCCAATGGTGCTTGTGTGACCTTGAGCAGGCTCCCACTTGTCAGTTCTCCCAGCGTGCATGGGGGTCACATCAGGAAGGCCCTAAGGTTCAAGTCAGCTGATGATCAGCAGCAGTCATACCTCATGAATTCTGAGAGCTGCAGGTGCCCTGGCAGCAACGTGAGGGAAAAGCCTTGGGCAGATGCTGCTGAACCCCGCTCTCCTCTGCACCGAGCAGGATCTGACCCTACTGCAGCCGCTCCTCTCTGTAACTACAGTGACTCTTTTATTCCTTCTGTGATGTGACCAAGAAAGACCCCATTAGTGGAGCACAAAGCCCGCTGTCTTCCCCAGATTCCCAATCCCTATCGGACACTAGGCAGGATTTGAATCTGCAAGGCTGCCTTGCACAGGCTTGGGCAGAAGAGCCTGGGCCCCATGGGAACCCCGGAGACATGGCAGTGGTGGGATTCGCCCTCCTGCTGTGAATAGCGAGACAGCAGAGTTTTAGAAGAGGAGCAGAGCAAGCAGAGGAAGTGGTCCTGGGGGCATTGCCTGGGTGTGAGCACTTCTGGGGACAGCCTGGTAGCTGGGTGGGACTTGGGGACAGAGGGCTCCAGGGGCAGGGGCAGGAGTCTGAAACACCCAGGGTTGGCAGGGCCAGGTGGGGTGCATTCCTGTGCTGGAGACCAGAGATAGGTGCAGATTGTGCTAAGACTGGGGTTCCCCAGGGTCTTGGTTACTTTTCTCTCCTTGCTGGGACAAAATATATGACACTCAAAGTGAAGCAAGGAAAGGTTTATTTAGCTTACAGTTTTGGGGGATTCCAGTCCATAATCAGGTGGTTCCAAGGCAGGGTGGCATGGCACTGGGGCAACACTGCAAGGCAGCAGCCAGAGAAAAAGGGGCAAAACAAGCCTCTTCTCTTCCCTTATATTGTACACAGGTCGCCTCCCCCATTCAAGGCAAGTGAAGCATTCCAAAATCTTCTTGCTCTGTTTTGCACAGTATGAGGGTATTTACAAAGTAAGAACCCTGGCTCCCTGTTGAGTCTCTCAGTTGAACTTCTAAACTTCTCAAGTTGACACAATGTATCAACCATAATACCCAGGCACAAGGGGCATGTGGCATCTTGGCCACTCTGCATGGGTGCTGCGTGGACTTGCGTCCTCGTTGTCTTAGCAGCTTTGCATTCCAGCTCCTGCTTCTGGTCATGGAGCTCCTAGGCCTATTTACTGGATGCCAACCAACAATTTCCACAGTCAGGTAAAGCAGAGTCATAGCAGTGGCCAGTCTTGGCGCCTCTCCTGGGACTCACTGGTACAGGGAACACAGAGGGGTCTGGGAGTGCGGAGGTGAGGTAAGTGCATGGCAGGACCCAGGGAGTTTCAAGGTCACAGTGAGGAGGCTTTGGGGAGGAGTGGGTACAAGCCTGAGGCCAACTCAGGCAGAGAGAGCAGTCACTGCAAGGCATGTTCAGGGCAGCATTCTCAAGGACATAGGTGAGGCCAGGTGGTGGGACGGGGAGTGGGAATGGTGGAGTGAACACGAGGCTGAGTCAGACCCAGAGCACCCTTAAGTCAGCAAAAGGAGTGGCTTCCAAGAGGGACTCCAGACACAGCTTTCCAGGAAAGTTCTAGAAACTTTTACCCCCACTCCCTGAGTGGACCAGAAGCTCATAATACCATATACAAAATGTCCAAGAGACAAATCACAATTAATTAATAATCCAGGGACCAGAAAAAAGTCACTTTGCATCCACCACCAAGATGGCCCAGGGGTTGGAATGATTGGAAAACATTTTGAAGTAGCTGCCAAAACTATGCTGTGCTCTGCAAGGAAAGGAGAAACTCTTCAGAAACAGAGGCAAAAGAAGAAAAGTGAAGGGAGAAAATGGAAGCTACAGCATTTATGTCATCAGAGTTCCAGAGGAGCAAAGAAACTGGTTCAGAAAAGATATTTGAAGATGAAGTCAGCTGAGAAGCCCCCAGATTTGGGGAAAGACATAAAATTAGAAACCACAAACAAAGAAAACCACTGAACCCCTTGTATGGAAAAATAAACTGTTGAAAACTCCTGATGAGGAAGAGGAGAAGAAAGAGGAAAAAGAGGTGGAGAAGGAAGGGGAGGAAAGAGAAGAGAAAAGGGAAGGGAAGAGAAAGAGGACAAGGAAAAGAAGGAGGAGGCAACACTATTCAGAGGAAGATGCCAAGTACAGGGGAGGAAGTGAGCATCCCAAGGGCTGCAGATTTCTATTAAGAAACCAGAAGGCTGACAGAGCTGACATAACATCTTTAAAGTCCTGAGAGAAAAGAATTGTTGACCTGGAATCCATAGTCAGCAAAAAATCGCTTTCAGGAGTAAAGGTGAAAAAAGGCAGACGAAAGACACTGGCATCTTGCACTGCTGGCAGGCCTCCTCTGGTGAAAATGCCAAAGATGTTTTTCAGAAGTGTGAATCATGATAGCAGCAGGAGCCTGGGCCCGGCAAGGAGAGGTGACTATTGACCTGTGAAGCGGGTAGGACCTTCTCCTGATTTCCTCGAAATAGGTCTGGGCATAGAAAGTGAAATCATAACGTCTGTGGAATTTTCAAGGATTGAGAATGAAATTCACGTGAAAGCTCCCACACAACAGGGCTGGCCAGGGCCTGGAGATGCCCAGCCTACCATGTTCCCAAGAGTTGGTTTATGCAAAGTTAAGGACGTCTGCTCCTGGGCCTGGAGCAACCACAGAGACAGATATTGCACAAAAGACATTGAGTAGAAAAAGAAAGAACTAAAATACTACAATTATCCAGTCCAAAAATGGGATGCAGGAAATTAAAGTGGAATGTCCCTGGTCCAAACCTACACACCAATCAGAAGACAGAGAGGAAATCCATCCCACAAACTACACAGTGCACGATGCCCTCCCGTGAAATGTCCAGAAGAGGCGACTTTGCAGACACAGGAAGTAGATTTGTGCTTGCCTGGGGCTGGGTTGGGAGAAAAAGAGAATCAATGCTCAGAAGAGTGGGGTTTCTTTTTGGAGTGTCAAAAATACTATAAAATTAGATAGATTGTGGTCTTGGGGGACACAGCTCTGAATATAATGAAAACCAAGCAACCAGGAACTCTGTGCAAATTGTACAGTACTTGAAATATAACTCAATACATTAACAAATTAATGGATCAGCAAGCAAAAATTAGTATATGTGGTAAACTATATAGCTTTAAAAATAAGAGATCATCAAAATAGATAAAAAGATATGATGATATGCTGTTTAAAAAGTCCACTGTGAGTGTAATGATAGAGGTAAGGGAAAAGTAAAACCCTGGGTAAAGATATACAAGGTACATTCTGAGAAGAGAAACCTAGAATTGTGTTTAATATCAGCTCATTAAGACTCCAGAGCAAAGTCAATTATTAGAGATAAAGAGGAACAATATAATAAGAAAAAGACCAATTTACCAACCACCTGTAACAATTTTAAACTAGTTTGGTTAGAAAAAAAGAGCTTCAAAGTAAATGAAGGACAAACTGATAGAACTGAAAAGAGAAATGGACAAATTAGCAACTTGGAGACTTCAGCATCCCTCATTAATAATTAGGGGAACACACAGAAACCTAGAGGTCCAGCAGTGCCTGTAGCCCATCAGCCAATTTGTTCAACGTGACGTTCACAAAGCATCTCAGCTGACTGCAGGAGACGGCACAGTCTCCCCCAGCACACATGCAGTAGCTACCAGAATGGAAAACATTCTGATTGTAAAACAAGTCCAGATAAATAGAAAGAATTAAAATCATACTTAGAAAGTTCCCTAAACAAAGCAAAACTAAACTGGAAACTGACAAGAGAAAGATAAACAGTTAATCTTCAGACACTTGAGAGTAGAACAACAAGTTTCTAAATGACACATAGGGAAGGAAGAAGTTTTATGGAAAATTACAAAATATTTTGATTTTTTAAAAAATGAAGGTACAATCTATAAAATTTGTGAGATGCAACCAAGAAGGTATTTAGAGGAAAATTCATAGCATTACATATTTATATGAGATAAGTGGAAACATTTGACACCAATAACATGAGTTCCCACTTTAAAACTAGGGAAAACCCATAAAATAAACTCAAAGCAAGGAGAAGAAAGCAAATAATGGTTTCAGTAGAAAGTAGTAAAATTAAAAATAGTGAAAATGAAAACTGGCTCATAGAAAAGATTAATAAAAACTGGTAAAAACAAACAAATAAACAAACGAACATAATATATAGTTAGGGAAGGCTGATATCACCAATTTGTGTGACCGAGCATACTTACTAAAGTGCCGCACAGCCACTAAAATGGCAATGAGGCATTGTGCATGGGAATCTAACAATTTTGATGAAATGAACCAGTTTTCTGAAAGTTAAACACTAGCGTAGCCTGTTGAAGAAGAAACGGATAACCTGAAATCATCCTACTCTAACAGAAATCAGCTTTACAATTCAAAACTTCCTCCATGATTTCCCAGGCCTAGTGGTTTCCCTGGTGAGTTCTACCAAACATTGTCTTTTTCCCCTTGGAGAATTAGGGAGGAGGGGGGACCATTTCATAACCCACAGTATGAACCAAAGGACGAGGAGAAATGCACTAGATGAGAAAGCACAAGAAAAATGACTGCTAAGAATCAGTATCTTTCTTAACTAGGGATGCAAGCAACAAATCCCCAGCAAATTGAGTCCAGGAGTCTAAAAAATTTGCTCAGTAGTCAAAATTAGTAACATAATCAGCCATATGGAGAGTTCAAAGAGAAACCATAAGGTCAAATATATTTTTGCAGAAAACGTTTGCCAGACTTTAACCCTGCTTATGAACAAAACTGTCAGCAATCTAGGGAAAGCAAGAAGTGTCCTTTGCTCAGTAAGGACATCCTCCAAACTGCTAGCAAGCATCATACTTCAAGGTGACGCCTTCCCACGACTGGGAAGTACACCTTATTATAGCATTCTGGTGAAGTCCTAAGCTGTGTATTAAAGCAAGAAAAAGAAGGCATACACACTGCGAAGGAAGAAGTAAAACTACCATTACTCACATATCATGTGCTCGTGTACAGCACAGGGAAAATCTCAAAGAAGCTTGATGAAAGTTACTAGAATAAGTGAGTTTAACAAGGATGCAGGATACAAAGTCAACAATGAATACTGATCATATTTTTATACATGAGCAATGAAAATTGAGACACAAAGTCATTACGAGGACCACTTAAAATACTCCATACAAAGCGAAATACTGGGCTTTCAGTCTAACAAACACGAACAGGATTTGTATGCTGGAAACAAACAAACAAACAAAAATATGGATATAAGAAGTTAGAAAAGACCTAAGTAAGTGGAGAGATATCCTGTATTCACTGTTGGGAAGACTCAAGCTAGCTGAAACATAAATTCTTCCCAGATGGTCTTATGGATTTAATGCAATTAAAAAAAATCCCAGCTGGATTTTTCTGTAAACATAAACTGATTTAAAAATGTATACAGAAAACTGAAGGAAGTAGAATAAACAACAACAGCTTTTACAGGGAAGAATCAATTTGGGAGAAGCACACTGTATGTTTGTAAGACTTCAAAGCTACAGTATTGAAGACAGGATGGAATGGTGAAGAGACAGAAGTATGGGTCAGAGAAGCCAGGTAGAAAGTGGAGAATTGGATTTATGGAAATACTATGTCCAGTTGACTCTCAGAATCACTGCCTTAGAGAAGGAGGCTGTTATGGTTGATACATTGTGTCAACTTGAGAAGTTTAGAAGTTTAATTGAGAGACTCAGCAGGGAGCCAGGGTTCTTACTTTGTAAATATCCTCA
>RJWT010033483.1:0-13896 GCA_004365215.1 Cuniculus paca
AAATGAAGAATCAACTTATATCATATACAGAGGTACTAATTCCTTATGATGAATGTGATCATTATGTATACCAAAAATGTACCAATAAACTTTATCAATTAAAAAACAGATTATAAGCACAATATATTAATTTCCTAGGAAATGACAGATTGGCAGTCGTGAAAACAGTACGCAGGTATAGGAGAATTAAACTATGAAATCAGTGTATTTTGGATTGTGGAAATTATACTTCTCTTGATAAGTAAGACATTTCAGACCAGCAAGGCAAGAACAGTAGAAATGCTTTGTGTGTATATATTACAGTTGAAGTTTAGTCTGAGTTTATGCTTAACTTAATGCAGGTACAGGTGGATGTTTTGTAAATATTTCTATAGCTATATAGGTATTTCTTAGGTTTCATGTGCATATTTTCTTATCCTGTTAACTCGGAGATTCTAGGGGAAAAAAAGAATCTATAGTAGTAACCAAAACACCTAAAATGCATAGATACATAAATAAATAACAGTGTATTTCAAAGGAGCACAGGAAAATGATTGAAAGGTTTTCAATAGGTAAAGAAGGAAGAATTCGAGCAGCAAAATAAATATAGAAGTATTGCATTATGCCCAATAATATTAAATAACTATTGATGAATTCATACTAAAAGATGTTTCTGATCAAATAAACAGGGAAAAGTAGAAAATAGGTGTCCAAACAACTGTAAATCATTTATATAAATGTTCTATCTTTACAAATGTGAAAAATGACTTCATTCCTTCAGTGCTCTGAGTATTTCATTCCAAAAAAGTACAGTATGGATTGGGGCACAAAATGAATGAATAATGATAAATTTTTTCAATGTTTGTACTGACAATATCAAGTTAATGAGATTTTTATTTTACCTCTGTGCTCTTTGTCTCTCAAACACATAACTGCTATTATACCATCAGGAAACCATTCAACTAGTTGGAATTGTTGGACATTCTACAAGATACATGAGCAAGTACTACTCAAAGTTGTGAAGATCATCATGAAACACAGAAAACGTGAGACCCAACCGTGTCACAGCAAGGGAGTGCCTAAGAAGTCATGACAGCTAAATGTAATAGACTAAGTGGGATGAGATCTACATACAAGCTAAGGAAACTTGAATGAAATTTGAAAATAACAATATGCTATATTAATGCTGAGTTATCAATTGTGATAAAAAAATCATATAAATTTAATACATTAATAGGGTAAATAGGGTTTGGACTTTGTGAGAAAATTTGTACTATATCTGTAACATATCTAAAAACCAAAACTAACATGAAAAATATCTCTACCCAGAAGTTGTCAGTTTGCTTGGGGAGCAAGTGCTCAGATTTTAACGTATCCTTTCATACACTTGTCATTAAATTAAATTTAAGCAAGCATAGTATTTTATTTTTCTTTTGAGAAAAAATTCGCTTTGACAGTGCAAATATATCAGTGGTGAATGCTATATTTTGAGATTCTATAAAATCTAATATTGATTTTTTGAGTGTAAGTTTGGTACAATAGATGCATTTTCATAATTGAAATTTCATTAATTCAAATATTCAGCAATTTGTCTTTTTGTTTGTTTTCTTTGAGGACTTGCATGGTCTCTGAGAAAACTTAGATTATTTGGTACCATGTTCCTGAAATATACCATTTCTTTTTCCAAGGCTCTTGTCAGTTCAAGAAGGCAGTCAAAGCAGATAGGCACCTGAAAGTCCTGACGGTGTTATATGAAAATTGCAGGAAATAGTTAACCAGTATTTTGTGTAGGGACCACCTTCCTGCCCATATGTTAGGCCACTTTCTCCTTGGAATGCTGATCAAGCAATGGAACAGAGAGACAATGACGTCATTGCAATGTAGTTTAATCTAGGAAAGCCCTTCCCATAAATAATCTATAGCTCTGCTGCTGCTATTAAATGATTCATTTCACCAGCTACTACTAAACCTATTAGGTGACAGCAGTGATAGATACATGTCTCTAATAGATTTTGGCTGGGCAGCGCTGTTAATCTGAGCACTTCTCCAGTACAATTTTAGCCAGGCGAGGCAACTCACCTGTATGCTCTTCTCATGAAGTTTTGGTAGGAGTTGCTGCTGGACCAACAGAAACTTCATATGGATTCTCCCTCATAAGTGAGTGATAATTAACCCATTTTTCCTTCTTAGTACCTGTTAGTTAACCATGAAAACATTTTCTCTCACAAAAACCATCTTGAGTATACTCTTTATTCTCCGAAATGTACTGCTCGTCCCCATCACACATGGGCTATGGTATAGATAATTGGCATACCTGCCATGTTTCCAGAGAAACTCCAATAAGTGCAGAGATCATTGAGATGAAAAGGGAGCTAAAATCTGAAAGAGAAATCCAGGAATGATAGTCCACCTCCAAGTACAAATGGGTGGCAGCTCTTAAGATGTTGCAAACCATTACAGAAGTATGGGGATGCCCTAAAAAAACATGTGAGACTAGGGGCAATATTGATGCTAGTTTAAAATGTGATTTAAAGAAAAAAATATGAGTGACAGTTCCTTCTCACAGCAACAGCAGAAACTGAGCTCCAGGTTTGAGACCATGTGAAGAAGTGCAGAGGGAAGAAAACTAAGATATATCTGTTAAATGCGTCAGTGCTAGGACTGGACATTATCATGAAAATGGAGATTCAGGAGGAGGATCTGGGTCACCAGAATGACCTCATACTGGAACCTGAACCTAAGCTGATATGGAGAATAAATCAAACTTCAAAGCCAGAAAGGCAGGTGAAAAAAAGCAGCTTCCTAGTTGCATGTAGCTGTACCATGTCTTAGCAGGTGTCAAGAGTAGGGCTGTCTCCTGTCTCAGTATGCTGAAGGAATGGAAGTACACCTCTGGCAGCCCATGAGGAGTTACCAAAAACTCACTGAAGAAAATCTTGATCACCTGGCAAATCTACTTTGAATTCTATGGTTTATATTGATGCTTTTGTTTAGTTACCATGCCTTGTGTTCTTCATTGGAATAGTTTAAAACTTCAATTACATGGTTACCTTGTTCTTCCACTGATTGTTGTAAGATAATTTTGTCATTTAAGGTCCCATAAGACTTGAAGGTTTGTCAGCCTAACTAAAGTGGAACATCTATGAGACCAAAAAACAAAAAATAAAAATAAACCAAAAAACAAACAACAAAAATAACTGAAGCCTTTTTAATAGCCAAGTGATTCCAAAAAGGCAACAGAAAATTTAAAAGAAAAAAAAAAACAGTAACTAGGATAGGGAGAGACCCAGACATGTGAAAATTTTTAAGGTTGAGAATATGTATTTTTTATTGATGACATTAAGGAAAGATTTCATATGGAATAAGACTTTTGTCCTATTGTAAAATGACTAAATGGTTCCAAATCACACAAGGAAAGCTATGAGCAAAGCCAGAAGGTTATATTAAATCAAAGTTTATAGAGGATGAAATATGTGAGAGAAAATTTTATTTGTAACTAAGTTGGCTATAATCAAAAGACTTATCTAAAGAGTTTTTCAAATCAAAATTTGATTCATTGACATAAAACTAGAGTTGAATTCTCTGCATTTCACATTGATCACAACTTAATAAAATTTATAGGAACTGGCCCAGGAAACCAAGCTTTTGTGATTTTTTTTAAAGATGATTTTTCATGTTTTCTGGTTTTGATTACTGAGGGAAAATTCACCATTTATACAATTTGACTATCTAAAGCCTGGTCCATGGTATATGTTTAATCTTTTTCCTTGAGAAAATAAATTCACATATAATCAGGCAATAATTCTATCTATAGTCATTAATATAATTAAGGCTATCCATTAGTTTTTATTCAGTGATATTAATTTGTATAGAATAGTCAAAGATTACTCCAAACTAATAATTGAAAAGATTCAATATCAGTTACTGAAGGCATGTATCTGTTCACAAGAGAAAGTCTATTTGTTCCAATATAATATTGCCAATTATGACTGTTACATTAAAGTTTCATATAAAATATCAACTCAATTATTATTGATAAACTCATCAGACCTCTAATTCTTGCTGCCTGAGTCACTTGTCATCTAGTTTTGATTCTTTTGTGAAGGATATGTAATCAAATTCAAGAAAAAACATGCAATAAATACCAGGATAGCAGAAAGAATAGGACCAGAGCCACATAGCCAAGAAGGAACCAAGAGAAGAATATACCCATTCATGCCACAGCTTGGTGACCTTCCTCATTTAGTCAGGCCCTACCTACTAATGGCATATCATTCAACTCTGAACTCATCAATGGATTAATCCACTGATTAGTGTAGCACTCTATGATTTAATTTCCTTCCAAAAGCTCCACCTCTGTATGCATGAGTATTTGGGGAAACATTCTTTTCCCAAAATATAATATTCTGTCTGTGGCATCCAAAAGTGATGGAGACCACTATGAAGCAGCTCTGAGCAATATTTAAAATTAACCACTGGCTTTGTATGTTTACTTGTGAGTCTGTCAAAGGCCTAGATCTTCTGCCTGGAGATAGGCAGCAGATTCATAGTATGTGAAACTCTATAGGTCACTGGTCCCAGCTGAGGCCTGTAGTGGCCTGTGGTGCTGTGATGCCTCAAATGACAGGGTAAGAGTACAACTGAGGACACCTGACTCCCACTCCTATTTACTAAATAAAGACTATAGCTTCAGGTGTTTCGCTTCTGTAGTGAAACTCAACATAGAGACTTTATCCTAAGATAATTCTCCTAACTTAGCATATGATACTTCTCCTAAATTAATATAGTCTGTTACTTGAAAAAGTCTCTGAACCACTTCCAAGGTCCTGCTCAGTTTCCTGCATTTTCCACTCTAATCTCCTCCTTATTTGAAAACCAAATAAATATGAGCCACCCAGAGAAGTTCTTCATCCAAACCCCAAGAGAATCTCCAATTCTGTTAGAGGGTTTTGATCCTCCTGGAGCCCTAAAAATCATACCATTTGTCTCATTTATTTAAATCCTCACCATACACTTGTTTAGGAGGTTGGGATCTTGGCCAATTCCCTGATATAAAAACAAATTGTTCATCTCATAACAAAAGATCCATTTGGTCCTAAGAGTAGCTCCAGTCTCAGATATTCCAGTATTGCTCAAATTTCCAAGTCTAAAGTCTCCTATGAGACTCAGGGTAAACTCTTGTAGCTTTTGTAAAAGGAAAACAATAACACAAATACAAGTTACATAATTTCAAGATCCAATAGTATAGGATAAACATTTTTCTCCCAAAAAGAGTGAGCAAGGGAATTAAAAGGAATTGTAGAAAAGTAAAAATAAAATCAAAATGGCAAAATTAAGTCTTGTAGCTCCATATCTGGCATCTGGGATACATGGTGTTGACATGTGAGTTTTGAGTGCATGGGCCATCATGCCCTCTAAGATCTTACCAGTTGCAACCCACATAGCATCTCTGTTAGGCTGACTCTGTTCACTGCATGTGGCTTCCTTCTTCACTTATTCCATATTTCTGGCATCTATAATTTACTGAGGTTTCAACTGTGGCTTCATTTTATAACTTCGTGCATTGCCTTCTCAAGAACTTCTGGCAAAGCCTTTGACCTTACAAACATTTTTGCCTGACCTTGCAGGCATGCCTTTTATTTCTGAATGAAAATCTCCATAACCCTGCCACTGTTACATTCCATGTGCTCTTAAAACCAGTATGACATAAATAACACTAAATCCTATTGTCAGCTTGAACAATAGCAGAGCCCCCTTGAATCTTAGCTTTAGTGGCCTCTGAGTTCCTGAACAGGTCAATGTAGGAAAACATTTTCCTAGGTATCCCAAAATGAGCAAGTTGCCCTGAATCTCTTCACTCAGAGCAGAGTCTTTCTAAAGAATTTACAATTTTGCATTTTTGATCATGTAATAGGTGGTATCTGACCAATTCCTAAGTACCCTCAAGGTGTCTTTCCTATTGTCCCATTGCAAAGTGCTGTTTTTTCTTTTTGGTCATTTAGTTTAGTTTAGTTTAACTTAGATTAGTTTAGTTTCATTTGTTTTGTTTCATTAGGGATTTTATAGTTATGCTAATATTTTACCTATCACACTTCCTTTGGTCTGATATTTACCCATTTTTCTTCTTTGGCAAAACTTCAAATTTTCAAGTCATTGTGTTATAGTTTTTGATCCCAGAACAGTCAGCAGTGCCTATGTTATTGTTTGAACATTGGACCACCTTACATTTTCCTCTGCGAGGTTAAACAGATCATCACTTTTAAATTCAGTTTCATACAAAGTTTTAGGACATACAAAAATGCAGCTATGACTTCTTCCAGAATGAAACATGAATTACCTCTAGTCCAATTCCTAATAGAGTAACCATTCTCAGCAGGAACCTCATGAGCCTGACTTTTGCTAGTCACATTCCTATCAGTATTCTGCACTCTTAGACTTTAATCAGAATCCATCCATGGCTGAATCATTAGGCTTTCCTTGCAGTAATTTTTGGCTTTCCCTTGCCCAATCCTCCAAAATTTCCCAATTTGTTCCTATGAACCAGTTCTAAGACCTTCTAAAATACATGTTCAATTACTCTCACAACATCGATTCCATTCCTGGTACCAATTTTCTATATTAGTCAACTTTTCCATTGTTGGGACAAAACACCTGATACCTGCAATTTAAAGGAAGACAAGTTTAATTTGGCTCATGGTTTCAGAGGCTTCAGTCCGTAGTCAACTGGTCCACAGTCAGAGCAGAAAATCATGACAGAGATGGATGGAATGGAAGAAGTGCTAAAACTACTACAGCTAGGAAGCAGAGAGAAGAAAAAAGCTAGATAGTGAAAAAGACAAGAGCCACAAACACCTCTTAGTTCATGACACCACAAGCCAATGTCCTCCAATCATATCCTGCCTTTTACAGTACATTCAGCATGCTTTCATCAACTGATTAATCCTCTGGTAATTGTAGTACCTCTCTGGTTCAGTCCCTTCCAAAAGGCCCACTCTAACCAAAATGAGCCTTTGAGGGGGAAATTTTTAATCCAGAGCATAATACACGCAAATAAGTTTGGAAAATTGGTAGTCAATGATTTACAATTAAATTTCATAGGTCCCATATATACTCATATATTTTATAACTAATTAAAATGATAAACATACTATATACTATTTCCAATTATTTGAAAATATACTTTGAGTGTCATTTTCTGACCTTCTGTTTGTGAAATAAGATTTGCGAAAAACAGTTGTAAATATTTCCATTCCATCCTCAAAGGCACATTCACGTTTCTGAATACCTTTCATTTATGAAGAGGAATGTATTGAAATTTCCAACCTTTATGCTTTCACCCACTTTAAACACAATTCAGGTAAAAGGGAAATGATATACTAAATGATTTTTCAGTCTTTGAAAAGCATTCACCACAGTTAATGAAGTGATACTTCATACCAGTCTCCATGCAAATCCCCACTGTGTTAACTATTCTAAAAGAATTATTTGCTATATACACCAAAGATATTTTCTCTCAGTGACCTTCAGTATTTGCCAATGAATGCAAGCAATAGACTTAATGATTCCTGTCATTTTAATGGCTTGGTGTTCTTTCTGCTTCTACTAAATCAAGACTCAGAAATGCTCTGTTGTATTAGTGTGGTATGAACAATAATTTTATGCACACCACTAGTATGTGCAATTCCATCCAATTTTTTTATTTAATTATATATCCCTTTAAGAGCATTATTGTGATTAATATTTCACTTGATCCACTGTTATTTATTTTTCTATCCTTAGCATTATCCTTCACACTAAACATCTAAATTCCAAATGTCTGTGATTCAAAAAGCATACATATGATAGAAGTTGTGTTTTTAAAGAGAGAATTAAATATGATTGATAAGGATTTTTATCCCCTTTTGTATTTGTGCATTTAGAGGACATTTTACTCATAATAAAGATAAAATCATGTAATTAGTTTGGACAAAGTTCTCCTTGAATTTACCCATACAGATTAACATATTTATGATTTAGTAATTGCTAATTATATATTTTAAATATATATACACATATGTTTTAACTATATCATGACCTATCATGATACAAATATTGATACAAGAATATTGGAAGATTTCTTCAAAGACAGTTTTTGTGAAAGGATGTGACCAACAGTATAAGAAACGAAAGACATATCAAATTTTAAAAAAACTTACAAAAATTTGTTACTGTCTAAAAATGAAACAAGTAAATGTGCAAGTATTATTTTCATAGCATCAGGGAATAACAAGAAGTAACTGATTTGAAAACCTTCTGATAATAAGAGTCAAAACTTTATATCATTATCATTATAGTGAAAAAAAGGAATAACAGACTAGGAAAGGATTCATTTTTCATCGTGGTTAGTTATCTATTACTTTTTAAGCCCTAAAACATAATTTTAAAAAGCTAAACCAGTGGTTCAAATACTAGTATCTTAATTTACCACATTTTCAGTAGTAAGATAACTTATTAACATTTATTCAATATTTGAGATGGATAAATGGTATACAATGTGTGTACTTTGACAATATTCTAAATATATGCTAATAATATGTGTCATACATAAAGACTAAAAATTGGGGAGATGTCAGAACTGTTCAATTATATCTGTTCAAATCAACACATACAACTAACCATCATGAAGAGAAATTTTCCAATGTTGTAGTGCCAGGTAGGTGACTAAAGGATATCTTAAATCTTAACTCCAGTTTAGAAGTCATCCTGAGGAAAATTTCTGCTATTAACTAGATTTATCATCAAATGTGAGATCTCTGGAAAAGAATACCTCTTAAAGTAGCTGGTGTGAGAACAATAGCAAATTAATCAATTTAGACTTTTTCTACAATGAATTTTCTCACATTTAAAATGGAAGTAATAATTTAATCTACTCCTTAGAGTTGTTACTACTATTATGTTGGTTAATAGATGGAAAGGATTTAAAAACAACACCTGCCAAAGAATAAGAGGTCAAAATCATTACAATTATTAATAATTCAATGAATGGTTCTTTCTTATTTCTATGAGTATGTGTGTATTTGTTGTTGTATATATTTTATATTCTATTTTCATTCCTTTCACTTTATCTCCTATAGCTCACATCTTTTCAGTTACAGAGCCATCAATAGGAATAACATTCATGAATTATGCATTTTTCTTTAGGAAAAGGTTTAACAAGTCTTTAGTTGTAAACAGGATAGGTTTATGTTTGCTGGAAGTGTGATTTTTTTATCATTATTTTGACATGAAATTGTGATTTGTTATCAAAAATATCTGAAAAGGTAAAACACTGTTTAATTTTATTCCACCTCAGACTAAGTCTTAATTCTGTATGTCTGTGTGTATGTTTGGAGTATGTTTACTTTTTTTTGCATCAAAATCAGCTTCCTTTTCACTAATGCATCTCCAAGATGGTTGTTACAACAGATATGGAACTTACTTGCCACTAAATTATTAATTACCTACTCCAACTTTGCAGACTAACTCAACAAATTGTATTAAAGTACTCACGTCTTCCTTCAGAGGAGGTAAGTGATCAACATGATACATTAATAGCAACATCATTGCAAATTGAAGCTGAGTAAATATATGTTCTATCAATTTTTCTTAGTGAGCTAATGACTTTAATAATATCTAGGAATTTTTTTATACGAGAGGTTAATATTTAAATTCTTTTACAACAAGCCAGGCATGGTAGCGCATCCCTGTCATCCTAGCACTCAGGAAGCTGAGGCAGGAGGATTGTTGCAAGTTCAAGACCAGCCTGGGCTACAGAGTGAGTTCAAGGCCAACCTGAACAGTGAGACCCTGGCTCAAAAAGCCAAAAAATTTTCAAAAATTAAAAAAAAAATTCTTTTATAACAATCCTTTCTATGTAAACCAAAAAAATTGTGTTTCAACTCTCATTTTCAATTATGTTTTCTTAATGTTAAATAATAGTAACTCTTCAAAAAGTTGTAAGTTGTAAGGTTTATGAAAGTGCCTTCCTTGTGGTGTGAGACACTATGGATAAATCCATACTAATGACTTTCATAAAGAAATGATGTAAAAAAGCTAAAAAGTAAATTACATTAAATAATATTTAATTCAATAATAGTGAAAGATGGCACAATGTATCTGTAATCAGGTAAGTTTAAATCAAATTGCTGTAATTTCAATAGAAAGACAAATTTTAAGGTACTTCAAAATATTTTATAAATAGAAGTTTATGTTAACAGCAAGCTAGTTATTTAAATCTATGCAAGTGGATTAATTAGGGAGAAGAGTGTCAGGACATAATAAGCTTGTGTCAGAGTGAATGCCTGAAGACATGTGCACTGTACTGCCAGAAGACAATTGACTAACGCTCAAAGGACTAATTAAAAATTTCATCCTCCAATGGAAATAGAACTATATGAGAACAGTATTCAGCCACAGAGATAGCTTCCAAAACAAACATAAAAATAAATGAAAAATTAGATTGTTCTTGGCCTCATTGTTCTTCACTTAAGGACAAAGTGTCCCTGAGAGAAACATAGTAACTAAACATGACCTAACCTTTTCATAAACCAGTCCTCGGGCGATGTCAGTTTTCCAGAACAAGATAAAATTCATACATGTGTTTGTGAGTGAATATTAATGTTAATGCTTACAATGAAAATTATAATTCCATTTCTGTTCATAATTTGACCCATCCTTCTCTGCAGAATTTTTCTTATAAAAATAGCATTAATCAATCTGATATGACTAATATGGCAGGTGGTCAGCACATGGTTGACATGTCACTTGGTTTAGCAGAATGCTACATTTCTAAATGTAGTTCTAAATACTAAGTCAAATTAAATGCTTTCAAAAAGAGAACTCAGGAACAAAGTTTATATATGCAACACACAGAATCATATAAAAGGATTGTAAACAATATCTTTATAATTTATGTAACTTTCATAGTGTGTATCAGTCAAATGATGTGAGCATTATTTAAAAGTAATCAACAAACTTATATAGAAACATTAGACAATGGTGTTACATGGTAAATTCTAGTATTATCATTTCATTACCAGGTTGAGTACTAAAAGGATTTTCAAACTTATTGTGCAACTGTCAATTTAACAGAATAGAATTGCTTATAGAAATTCAACATTTAAAAGCAAAAGAAATATATAATTACAAAATTTAGACATTCGGGTTAGGGACACTATTTATATTCTTGGGTATCATGTTTGTTTTCAATGAAAATATTATGTCACATAAATTTATAGATTTTTCATTTTACAAACCTCTGTAGAAAAAATACAACTCCTCTTCCCTAACAGTAATAAATGATGTTAAATTAAACTGGGCACAGTCTTAGTCAATTTTATGTTACTATAGCACAGTAAATTAGGCTAGATAGTTAATGAAGAGAAGTTCACTTTAGGTAACAGACGTTAAAGTTTAAGTGCAGTACACTGAAGTCTGACTGGCTCTGATGAGGAACACATTTTAGGAGCAGCATAATAGTAGGTCCGTGTAGGGTAAAGGTCTTCAAGGTACTCAAGTTTATGTGTAAAAGTATGGTAGTGATTTAGATCTAAAATGTCTTCCAAAGGATTACATATTTGAAGGTGATTAGACTAAGGGCACCATAGCAAGATATGCTATTTGGAGGTGTGGGTCTGTTCCACAAGGTCTGTCCCTGGGAACATTACCTAGAAGGGTATATCTCCCTTCCTGGCTCCTATCTTTGTTGTCTGTTTCCTAGCCACTATGATCTGAGCAGTTTTCCTTTGTCCAGGTCCTTGCATCGTGCTGTTTCTGAGTCGAAGTCCGCAAAAAAAAAAAAAAAAAAAAACACCTTTTCTCCCTTAAATTGCAGGTCTCAGTTATTTTGTTTCTGTGATGAGTGAAGTGACTAAGACTGATTTTGGTACCAGGATTTTGGTCCTAGCTGATTGTACCTGATCATGTTGTTTAGTATCCATTATGACTGGCCGGAGGAGAGGTTTTGAAATTTTTGGAAGTACCATCTGGGAAGACCTAGAATTCTGTGAATTTAGTGTGACAGGATGTTCTGGTTAGCACTCAGAAGACCAGAGTGCAAACAGAAATAGAGATGATGAAGACCAGGCTCAAGAAATTCAGCAGGGAACAAGGACTCCAGTGGCAATTGGACTGCATGTCATGTGGTGCCATTCCTTGCTACCCTCTTGATCCCTGTGTCATTGAACGTCAGCAGTATTTACATTTCTTTTAGACTTTTGCTGGAGCTCACAACTAAGACTTTGCTTTGAGTCCCAGAGGAGACTTTAGACTTAGATCTTTGAGCAATGCTGTTAAGACTTTGGAAATTCTTAAGGATGGACTGAATACATTGTGCATATAGAGATGTGCATGAGTCTTGGGGTCCAAGATAAGAATGTTACAGTTTAGATTTAAAATGCCTCCCAAGTGTCATATGTTTTGATTATGGAGGCACTATACTAAATCTTTTATTAGGAGGTAGGGTCTTGTTGGAAGTGGTGGGTCACTGCAATATGACCCTATTCTTGGAAATACTATAGGTCTTTGTAGATGACCAAGTGCTGGAAGGGTATATTTTCCTCCCAGTCTTCTTCCATCACTCTTAGTTTCTTGACCTCTATGATAAGAGCAAGTTTCCTCTGCTCAGACCCTTCCGCCTTTCTGTTTCTGCATTGGAGTTGGATGACCATGGACTGAAACTAAAACTATGATCCAAAATAAACCTCTGTTCCTTTAAATTTTGGGTTTCTTGTATTTTATCTCAGTGATGAGGAAACTGACCAGGAAAAACTGATTTTCTCAGAAACTAACCCACTCTCACAAGACAACATTAATTCATTTAAGAGAGTAGAGAACTTATGACCTAATTAGTTTCTACTAGAACCACCTCTTAAAATTTCCTTTACCTTGAAAGTTTCAAAAATAGACAGTTTTCAGCACATGGCTTTTTGAGTGACAGATCATATCCAAACCACAGAAGAAAATCAGAATACACATTTGACCTAAATAAGAATAATTTATATATAATGGTGATACTATAAAAAGAACACATTGCAATATTTTATGTTAAGTACAGTATCTTCTTAAGGCATATTTTGCATATCACTAAGCAAAGAAAAACTTTGAAATTACTTGAAATTGTTACAGGTTTTTACTATGCAACATGATATATGACATCTCAAAATATAAGATTTCATAAAATAGTTTTGATAACAGATAAATTAGTTGCAGAGATTAGCAAAGAGATATGAATGTCCTTAACGATAGTAGAATGAGCCCCAATTGTCTTTGATATTTGGTCTTAATTTCCTTTTAATATCCTCATGGTTAATATTGATTTGCTTTTGATTATGATGGCAAGCTTTCTAATTGGTATGAATTGAACTGTGTCCTTCCAAAATATGTTGCAGTCTCAACCCCCAGTACCTGGAAGGGTGACTTTTTCTTGGAAAAAGGATCTTTCCAGAGGACCAAGGAAAGTTGTGGCTATTATGTTCAGTTGTATTCCAATTTGAGGACATCATGTGAAGATGAAGGCAAAAATTAGAGTGGTGAATGTAAGAGCCAATAAATTCTAAAGGTGGTCAGCAAATCACAAGAAGAAAGCAGAAAAGCATGGGACTAATTTTCTTTTACAGCCTTCAGAAACATGCAAGCCTCACATTTTTTTATGTTATAAGAACAAGTACACATAAATTTATGAACAATCTGAGAAAGGAAATTATGTATTTCTTAAATTAGCTAATGTCATAGTGAAATTTCCCGGTGATACTTAATTCTCGAGACTAAAACAATTTTATTTCTGAAAGTTTGTTTCTGTGTTGAAAAAGAGGTGGGTCTAGATTTTCACATTTCTTTGTTTCATTGTGCCTTCATTATTTGCTTCATTTTAATTCTCATTTTGCAGGATTTTCTCTTCTG
>RJWT010033484.1:0-13892 GCA_004365215.1 Cuniculus paca
TGAAAGAAAGAATTTTGTCTCTTCAAATGATTGGGATTTGGGAGTTGTAATCTCAGCCTAGCGCCACTTCATCCTTGCAGATAATGACAGAACTAACACTTAACCCCACATCATGTAATCACAAGTTCTGTTCTCCATTATCCATACTTTATTGGCCCCTTGCTTTTTTCATTTTTGGCTTTTTCTTTCTTCTCATTTATCCCTTCTTTCATCTCTCTACTTTTTGCTGGCTTATAATTATCCATCAAAATCTAACTCTCATTGCCTTTATAATCTTTCAATAGCATATACTGATATTTGATTATATTAACATGGGCCTAATTGATTGATTCTAAATTCTTTTAGGGTTAGATCTTTGGGCTTCTCACTGTTTCCTACCTATATTACCACATTGTTTACTAATGAAGATAAAGTCATTGTTGAGGGAAGACCCTACCAGGGCAAAAGAAGTGTTCTTAGACTTAACTAGTAGGACCACATAAAATAATTAACATGGTTATTTTTTCATATGCCCAGAGAATCCTGTGTCCAGTTTTACAGTGAAAGTCACTCCTAAAAACCTAAATTGAATTATGATTATTTTACATCTTGAATGAAAATGTTAATGAGTAGTCACTTGTAAAAATGGGGCAAAGGATGAGCATAATTTAATCATTCCAAAGAGTGCTGCTGTTCACAGTAGTACAAAGAATTAATTTGTGAGATATGACATTGTTAGTTTTAGTAGTAAAAGAGTGGTAGATGTGACTTGGTGAAGGGTAGCAGGAATAAACTCTAGAGAAGGAGACAAACCTTAAAAGACACATCAAAACTCTTACTGCTCAGGAGCTATGCACCTTCAAGCAAACCAAAGTATATTTGCTATTTCCTAAAAGATGAAAAATTGTAGCATGACCCCAGAACTGTGACTGCTTGCGAGGTCTTGAAGGAAGGCCCTTTAAAATGTTCATGTGTTTTTCAGAGATCAGGAGGTGAGCAAGTCAACCATCTGAGTGCCAGACTGGGGCAGGAGTGGGAGTTAAAGGAGTAACTCTAAAGAACTAAGTAATTGAATGTTCAGAAATATGCCAATTTACATATTCTTTTGTATGTTTGTTTTGTTTGTTTTTGATACCAGGGAACGAACTCACCACTTAACACTTGCCAGGCAGGCACTTAAGCTGCTGAGCTAAATCCCCGGCCCTCAATTTACATATATTGAAAGGCATATTCCGTACATTTCATAAAGGTTGATTACTAAATCTTAGAATTTTTCTGATCAAATAGTTAATATTCGAAAACCAGTATAGTTTTGAACTTTGTGAGACACATGAAAACCCAGTATTAAGTGACATCATCCTATTCCCATGTTTTTGACTACATGAGAGCTAGTCAAGAATCATTTACTCTATTTGTTGGTTTTTTTTAACTTTTATTTTTGTTAGTACGCATTTTGGGGCATAAGGATTACATTCTTGTGAGGAGTTGGTGTACGTACATAACATATCTTAATTTTTTTCATCCCTTTTCCTTCTCTCTCCTTCTGTCTGTTCCCTTCACTTTTGCAGAGACCTCTCTGTTTGCTATTATCTGACCCAGTTGGTGATCCCCCTCTACCACTGTTCCTGGAACTGTGGCCTCTTTTATCTCTCTCTAAAATGTCCTTCAGTATTCTTCATAGGGTTGGTTTGGCAGTCATTAATTCCTTGAGTTGTTCTTTTTCATGGAAATATCTTGCTTCTCTATTAATTTTGAAAGATAGTTTTGCAGGGTACATCAGTCTGGGTTGGAAGTTGTTTTCTTTCAGGACTTGCAATACTTCACTAAAAGCTCTTCTTGACTTGATGGTTTGTGTTGAGGAGTCTGTCATGATTCTGATGGATTTTCCTTTATAAGTGATCTGTTTCTTTTTCTCTAACAGCTTTTAATATTCTGTTCTTGTGTTGAATTTCTGGGATCTTGATTATTTTGTGTCTGAGTATAGATTTATTTTGGTTATGGCTAGCTGGAGTTCTATGTGCCTCACTTATCTGAATATCACATCCTTTCCCCATATTTGGGAAGTTTTCTGCTATTACTTCCATAAATAGAATTTTAATGTCATTTGTGTTGATCCTTGATTTTTCACTGACACCTATTATTCTCAAATTATTTTGCTTTGCATTATCTTGCAGTCAATAAATTGTTATTTCCTGGTTCAGTGTTATATTTAAGAGATTTTTCCTTTCATGATCACAAGTTGAACACCTGTCTTCGAGGTCTAAAATCTATCTTCAGTTACTTTCAAGTGATTTTTGCCAGCTTTCAGTGGAGTTTTTAATTTCCTGGATATCTCTTTGAATCTGTTTCATGTATTCTAAATCTCTTTTACATTGTTCATTCAAGGTTTCCCTCATTTTCCTGTGCTCCTCTATTTTTTATCTATATCTTCTTTAGAGGTGCTTAGCAATTCTTTTATTATGTTTTTCATTTCTTCTTTTACCTGAGATAGTATTTCTGTTTTAATTTCTTTTATAGCCTCATGAAGTTGTTGCTTTACTTCAGTTGCCATCACTGCAGAAACTTCAGGTGTGTTACTCCTGATCTCTTCCATGTTTTCATCTCCTGAACTTACTCTGCTTGGGTTGGAGTCCAGGGCCTGCCTTTTGCTTCTTCATCTTGACATTTTCCTGGTTTTTCCAAACAAGCGGGTAATAGAGTCCCAGAAGTTCCTGCATTGGCTACAGTTTCTCTGGAGCATAACTGTTTGGCTATCCTGGCCAGTGCAGGCTAACGGGTATCCAGTAGTGTCCACTGGGTGTGCTGGTGCAGGGCCTGCTTCTGTTTTTCCCCACCCTTGCTGGCTACCTGGGGTAGAGGCATCCTGAGGGCTGCTGGAGTGCATGTGAGGGCAGGGCCAGCAGCTGCCTTTCCACCGAACTGGTTACCCCCATGGGCAGTGTCTCTCGATGGCTACTGGAGTGCACCTGTTTGCTATTATATACAGATATCTTCAGATATCCTTTTTAATGGCAGAATTGCTCTCCATTTTCTATAAATTCCACATTTTCTTTAGCCATTCTTCCAAAATGAAAATATAGGATCAGCTATTATGAACTGTGAGGCTACAGTTGTGGGTATGCATGTAGCACTGTGGTATGATGTCCTTAACTCTTTAGAGAGTTTAATATGATGTTGGCAGAAAGTTTGTTATAAAGAATTTTTTTTATCTGATTGAAATAAGAACTTTCTGTATCTATTATTTCAGTTTTTTTTTTATGATGGAAGGATGTTAATTTTGTCATAGGCTCTTTTTCTGAACTGATAATATGCATAGGATAATTTTGACTATTTTGCATTTAGCTAAGCATAGTTTACTTGCTAGTGTTTAGTCTATTTTGGAGAAGATTTCATGTGCTGATGAAAAGAATATGTATTCTGTTGTTGGTTAGGATGTTCTGTAGCTATCTATTTACTTCATTTGTAAAAAGTTTGGTTCAACACTGATATTTCTTTGTTGATTTTTTGTTTATCTTTCTATATGTGACAGTGGAATATTGTGTTTCATCACAAAAAGTGTGTTTATGTTTATATGATCTTTTATGTTCAGTGGTATCTGTTTTATAGTTTGGTGCATATATGTTTATAATTGTTTTTTCTTTTCTTTTTTTTTTTTTTTGTGGCACCGGGGATTGAACTCACGACCTTGTGCTTGCTGGGCAGGCGCTTAGACCGCTGAGCTAGATCCCCAGCCCTTTTTTGAGACAGGGTCTCACTATGCCATTCAGGCTGGCCTTGAGCTCACTTTGTAGCCCAGGCTGGTCTCAAACTCACAACGATCCGCCTGTCTCAGCCTCCTGAGTGCTGGGATTACAGGCATGAGCTACCACGCCCGGCTTATAATTGTTTTTTCTTATTGAGTTGTTTTCTTATCCAATATTTAGTGGCCATCATTGCCTCTTACAAGTTTTGGCTTAAAGATTACTTCGAGAATAGAATAGGTAGTCCTGCTTGTTTTCATGCTCCTGTTTCAAGAAATAATGATTTCTATCCTTTGCATTTTAGTCTATAAATTTCTTTTGGATTAAATGTATTTATTTTTGGGTTTTGTTTCTTGATCCATTCTACAAATATGTGTCTTTTGATTGGGGAACTAGGATTATTTATATTGAAAATTACTTATTTTCCTCTTGATAATTCCTTTTCTTTGCTTCCACTTACTTGCTCATTGTTTGTTATATTTATTCTATTAGACATTTTGGCATTATTGGCTTCATTATCTGTTTCTAAAATATCCTTGAGAATTTCCGAGTGCTAGTTTTGTGGTCATGAACTTCTTAAAATGCTCTTGGCCAAGGAAGGCCTTAATTTTCCATGAGTTTTTCAGGATATATCAGTCTGCATTAGAATGTTGTTTCTTTTAGGGCTTGAAACACGTCACTGCAAATTCTCCTGATCTTTAAAGTTTGTGTTAAGAAGTATGCTGTCATTCTAATAAATTTACTTTCTTTTCTTTTTTTTTTTAATTTACTTTCATAAATGATTTTTTTTTTTAAGATTCTAACCTTGTGTTCAACTCTGATGTGTCCTGGAGAATTTCTTTACTTACTGTGGTTATTTGGGGTTCTAGGAGCCTCATTTCTCTCTCTGTATGTTAAATTCTTTCCTTATATTTGGAAAGTTTTCTGCTGTTATTTTTGTAAACAGGATTTTTCTGCTACTTGTGCTGTCTTGTGATTTTACTATAGAGTACTGGCCCTACAATCTAGTTATGACACTTTGTCCTTATTTGATCACTTCTTCTGCCAGTAATTTCGAGAGAATTTTTAAACTACTGGATTTCTTTTTGGCACGTTTTCAGGGACTCTAATGCTTTTGCTAAAGTGTTCATTCATATTTTCTTTTGTTTAGCTTACCTATCTTTTTGTTAGTATCTTCTTACTCATTTATGATTTTGTTTATTAAGTCCACTGTTTGGTTATATCTTCTTTGAACTCACCAAGCACCTTATTCATCATTTTGTCTCCTTTTTTATTTTTTCAAATAATTAAGCTTCATGACTTTTTATTTCCTCTGCCTTGCTGCCCTGTTAATCAGCTCTGGGAAAGCTGGGGGTTGTTGAATGTGTTTAGTTGCCTTGTCTTTTTTTGTGGAGAATTTTGAGTTGATTATAGTGGAAAGATACTGTTGCTCATAAGAAGATCTGTTTAGTTAGTGTCTGATTTTCAGTTGTGCACTCTGGGAATGGCTAACTATAGGCCTTTGCTTCTGGTGTAGACCCAACCGTTCTGCAAATTTGAAAGGGAAGGATAAATGGACAGTGTTGTTTATGAAACAAAGGAAATCCACAGTTGGCACAGAGGGAAAAGCTAATAGCAACTATTATGCAACCCTGCCAATAGCAGCAAAATCTGCATCAATAATACTGTCAATGACGAACTGGATATTGACGGAGTATAAGAATCAATAATGTTGTGCCCTTAACCACAGAAAGAAGACCTATAATTATATTATAAACACTAATACATGGAAATGTTTGTAATAGAGTAAATACCTACTGAAGTCAGCAACTGCAACTCTACTAACTATAGAAAAGAATTCCACAGTAGCAGTAGGAAGTTAACTATCTAACAATGGTGATACTCAGTGAGAAAGAAGAAATGCAAACTCAACAATCCAACAAGACTTATTGCTAAACCTGAAAGGGTCCTTTCTGTGTGAGTGGAGTGGAGACGGAGTCTCTTACAGGTAAGAGCCTATTTATATGTTTTTTATTGTTTTTCGTGTGGGCTTTTGAGGGATCAGGTGAGAGAAACGGTGGGTTTGTGGCTTGCTGATGTGTCCTCTCTGTCTTCTCTAAGCTGCTGATGTGTCCTTGGGGACCAACTGTGACTTGCTGAACATGTTCTCTGTGACTTGTGTAGAATGAAGCCCATATTTCTCTTAAGTTTGTGGGTGGGTTCATTCAAACTGGCACTGTCTCCTGGCTCTGTCAGATACTAGTAAAGATAGAAGATGTGGGAAACAGGAACATTAAAGATGTTAAATAAAAAAAGTAAGTAATGGAAGATGAAAAGGAGAGAAAAATTAAATGAAGGATCATTTAAGGAGTAGAAAGAAATTGATAGAATTAGGAAAAATTCAGAAAAGAGAAAAATGAAAAAGGAGAGAAAAACAAGTGGAGAGAAAAAATAAAAAATAGTGAAAAAAATAAAAAAGAAACAAAAAAGAAAAATATAATAAAAAAGAAAACAGAAAAATCCAAACCCCATAAATAATTTAAAAATTAAAGCCATAGGTTAAAAAATCAAAAGATAGACAATAATTCCATATTCTTTAAAGTGGGCAAAAATAAGTATGAGAAATCTTAGGAGCTTTAACAGGTAATTGCAGCTAATAATGAAAATGCTATCTCAATTACTTATAGAGCCTACACAAAATTAAAAGACAAAGTTGTTTGCAAAAGTTTCAGTTATGGATGTTGAATAACTTCTAGAGATCTAATGTGCATAGGGGTAGCCATAGTTAATACTATATTGCATTCGTGACATTCTATAAGTGAAAAAATCTTCATAGTTTACCTCACAAACACAAATGCACACACAAAGAAAATGATATGTGTATGTTATGACAGATACATTAACAGTCATGATCATTTCACTATGCATTTTGATATCAAAACATCAAGTTATACACCTGATAATTTTTTCAATTATACTTCAATAAGGTGAAAAAACACATAAGAAAAACAAATCCTTTTTATTAGAAATCGTTTCTTTGTGGATAGATGATAGGCTAGATTATCTGTCTATATCTACATCTCCGTCTCCATCTCCATCTCTATCTCCATCTCCATCTCTATAGCTGTATCTATGTCTAATTTATCTATCATCTGCCTGTCATCTATCTACCAAAACACTGAGGATCACTGTGGCGCTTTCCTACGTGGATTTAACATATTTGGATCCTATCTGTTCCCCCATTACTTTCACTTAGACCTTCCTCCCCCCTTATTTGTTCCATTTTTTTTGTCCAATAATAGTTTATCTTCTACTTTTATGGGTCATAATTATCATGCTAAAAGTCAGAAAATAATACTCTCCGTGTTGTAATGATGACTCTGTCGACAAAGGGCAGTTTGTCTGAGTTCCTCTGCTGTCTTTCAGATACTGATAGGGCATGGAAAGATGCAACTAAGCATTGCATCATTGACTGAAAACTGTTAAGAATTGTGAAAATTCTGAGATGATACCATCTTTTCAGCAATAAGTTTACTTACCATACATAGTTTCCTGAACAGTTTGAAAAAAGGTACATTTTCCCAGGTCAGAGACAAATAATGCTTTATTGCTCACATTAATACTAGTTGCTGGATAATAATATTTGAACTAGATTTATGAGTTAACTTTTCCCAGAATAAGTACAAATGCAGAGGAGGCCTGGTCACACAGCAAATATCATGGACAGGTGACACAAGAAGATCTATGAGTTAGAACAATGGATCTGTTCTATGGGCCATAAGCACATCTATTCTTTGCAGCAGAGCAAGCCATCTCTGTTACACTGGGCAATAGGTACTCTTGCATTTTTTTTTCTGTAAATAGACATGCAATCTCTTTCTTATAAGGTGTAAACACACTTGACTTTTGTACCAGAAAGGGTGTTTTATCTATGTTCCAAAGCTATTTGCCATATAAATATTCTTTAACAGATAAACCAAGCAAATGGCAGCTGGTCTCCTGGCTCACAGCATATGCAGAAACCTGAGAGCTGTAGCTGAATTTTCTTCCAGCACATATTAATAACACTACCATAGTACCCAGGAGGTGGAGCAAGCCCTGAGTACATCTGTCTGAGGCTGAAGCCAAATGTTGTGAGGCAAAGCATGTGATTAGACAACCAAGTACAGGGCTATAGCCTTATCTTACCTCTTACCTGGTTAACTTTGTCCTCTTGAAACCTTTCAGATAATAAATAAGAGTTTTGTTGATTTTTGAATGTGTCTGCATGTTTATTCTTTCAAATTAAGATATATTTTCCCATCTGGAGAAAATATACATTCAATGAATTGAATACTTTGCTAAAATCAAAAAGGCAAATAAAGAGACATATCTGACCTTTACCATGTTCCAGGTAAGGGTCCCTTTAGAAAAATGTCCATAATCCCTTTGAAAAGGAATTCTCCATGCAGTACTCTTGTTACAGACCTGAGGTGGCATCCAAAGGGATGCTTCTTTACACATGTATGGCCCTATATTCAGCTTTTTTTTGATTAAAGATTTTGAACTAGCTATAACATGAAAAAATAAGAGTTGATTTTTTTTGAAAAATTACTTTTGAAATACTAAAACCACACTGCATTATTATTCTGTTCATATTTATTCAACACAAATATAGCACAGTAGACAAATAAAGGCAAAGTTGTATGGGACATGGCAGCCAGGGCTGCCACTATTTTAGCACACTCCACATGCGTCACTTGGGGCAGGCATGGTATTTTCTGTTGCACAAAATAGAAAATTTCTTGTGGCACGAGTGGCAAAGTTTTCTCACATTACTGCATCTATGTATCTATTATGTACATATATCTAACCTTTGAAATTAATATATTGGCAAGTTGGCATTTAGAGTCACCATCCATGTATACATTAATTATAAGTTCTTCTGTGCATCTTTAATTATTAAATAATCTATTGTGGATTTGACTAGCAAATGAAAGGAAATATCCTGGTTTATGAGCTTGACCTTCAGAATGTTTAAGTGATTAAAGTCCTGTGGTACGTACATCACAATTGAGAAAGTCGTTACTAGTTTTAGTTACTATTACTCACTGCTATACTTGTTGCATACAGCTTTGTAGTTAATGTTAATGTTTGGAGGCAGAGCACTTTGTGGAATATGACACAAACTGATTCTTTTACCTGAAATTAGTATTTAGATTTTCTGTTTTCAAGAACAGTTATTTATCTTCAATACTCTGCCTTCAAAGTAACATTTCTTTT
The DNA here is from genome assembly GCA_004365215.1 of Cuniculus paca. Taxonomy (NCBI): domain Eukaryota; kingdom Metazoa; phylum Chordata; class Mammalia; order Rodentia; family Cuniculidae; genus Cuniculus; species Cuniculus paca. The sequence continues at coordinate 8,961 of RJWT010033484.1, forward strand.
TATGACCCTTTATCTAGTTCCCTTTTAAAATTCTTGAATGTCTGATTGATACACAAAATATAAAAGTTGTTTATATTAATGAAGTACCACGAATGTTTGGTACATTGTAGTTTTTGCCAACAAAAAAGTAAATTCACTCCATTATTTAGCAAATATTTCCTAACCACTTACTAGATAATGAACAAAGCAATTCATACCATGTTGTTCTTCAGAGCACAGCTTGATTCATTTTTGTTACCTATGAAGGTGACTACAGGAAAACATATGCAGTGACTGTATAGGGAAGACTTTGTTAATGTGAGAATTTAGCCAGCAGGCTGTCTGAAGGCGATTGTGGGTTTGGTTTGGCTACTGCATGGATCAAATGCAGCACACCCTTAAAAGACAGACCCATCAATCATTATAGAACCAGTTGGCAGAAACAATGTGAAATTTGTTTCGAAGTTGTCAGGTATGCTAGAGTGTGATTTGTTTATCATTGTAAATTGGGGGGCTTTTCTGTTTATTAATATTTTAAAGATAGACTTTAATTTTAATAGCCATTTTAGATTCACAGCAAATAAGGAAACTTCCTGTAAGCCTCCAATACTGCAAATACATGGATTTTCTATTATTAATATTATATACTAGAATGCTACATTTTAAATAACAATCAGTGCTCATGCATTGGTACAGTTCTGTTATGCAATCCATGATTCCCATAGGATTCAATCTTTGTATTGCATGTATACAAAGATTTTGGTAGGTGAATGCTGGGATGTGTCCACCCTTACGGTATTACATGGAGTAGTTTCACTGCCCGAAAAACCTATGCTGTATCTATTCATCAGTCGCTCTCCAGCCCATCTGGAAGACACTGCTCTTTTTTCATCTCTCTACAGTTGTGTCTTTTCCAGAATGTCACAAGACTGGAACCATATACTACGTGGCCTTTTTATATTGGCTTCTTTCACTTACAAACATATACTTAAGATTTCTTCATATAATTTCATGATGTGATGATACATTGCTTTTAGAGCTAAACAAAATTCCTTCTTAGGGCTGTACTTTACTACACTTAATGCACTCACCTACTGAGGACATCTCAGTTACTTCCAGGTTTCAGCAGTTATGAATAAAACTGCTATAAAAATTCAAATACAGTGTCTTCTGTGGACAGTTTTTCAGCTCATTTGAGTAAATGTTAAGTCAAATAATTGAATCATAAGGAAAAATACATTTAGCTCTTGAGGAAAATGGCCAACTGTCTTCCAAAGTGGCTTGTATTCCCATCAGCCATGAATGAGATTTCCTGTTGCTGCTGTCTTCATCAGCACCTGGTATTGGCAACGTTCTGAATTTTCCCATTGTAACAGTTGCATAATGGTTTCTCATTGTAGTTTAAGCTGATGCTTAACATCTTTTCATATGTATTTTATCTCATTGTATCTTCTTTGGCAATGGTATATGTTCATGTCTTTTGACTATTTTAAAATAGAATTGTTTTCATTTTGTTGAGTCTTCAATGTTCATTGAGTAATTTAGAAAATAATTGTTTTTCAGAGGACTTTTATATTTTCTGCCACAGTGTAGCTCATTTTCTTGACAGTGTCTTTTGCATGGTAAAAGCTTTTAACTTTAATTAAGTGCAGTCATTATTTTATTTGTAGATTAGGTCTTTAACGTTGTGTTTGCAAAGTCATTACCAAACCCAAGGCCATCTAGGATTTATCCTATATTATCTTCTAGGAATTTCATAGTCTTCCATTTTGAATTTAGTTCTTTGATCAATTTTAAGTTAATTTTTGCCAAAAATTTAAGCTCTATGTCTAGAATTTTTTTTTGCATGTGATTATCCAGTTGTTCTGAAAACATTTTTTCCTATCCTTACTACTTTTATTTCTTTCTCTTCTAAAAAAGCACCCCTGTTTCTTCTATTGTATTATTTCTGTTTGGAAGCAGAGAGGAAAGTTAAGGGAAGAACTGGGAAGAAAGAAGTAAACATCTGTGTTATTTCCACAGCAATACACTTCTTCTGACGAACTCCCAACACCTAATGGCAAGGCAGCTAAAAATGCCCCCACAATTCAGTCACCTCCCAAAGTTTCCCACTTACGACTGCATGAGGCTTTAGGGGAGGACACTTAAGTATGAATCATAACAACAACAATTAAAGATAACACTTTCAATAAGGTATAAAATTTGATTTTTATAATTCTTAAGTTTATTGTACAAATTTAGATACACATAATGATCACATTCATCATAGGAAATTTGCACCTGCACATGATACCTTCCTTCCTCTTTTTTTCCTCATCCCCATCCTCTCCCTTCAACTCCTCTTCCCCTCCTCATTTACAAAGTTTTGGTTCCATTTTATCCTACTTTTCTCATTTTTTTCTTTTCTTTCCCCTCCCTACCTAGCACCCCTTTCCTTTTGAACATTTTCTTCCATTTCACAATATCTGTTATACATTTGGTTCTTATTTACACTTTTAGTTTCTCACACCTGAGAAACAATGCAATACTTACATATTTGTCTGATTTATTTCACTTAAGAATATAGTCTCAAGGTCCATTTAGCTATAGACTGAAATTTACCCTTCTTTGTGGCTCAGTAGTACTCCATTGTATAAAAAATCTGTTTTTTTTTAATCCATTTCTCAGTTGATAGGAATTTGGTTGTTTCCAAGATTTAGCTGTGCTACTGTATTACAAACTGTGCTACTATAAACATGGGTGCCCATACATCACTGTGGTATGATGCTTTTAGTTCTTTTGGTAAGATTCCAGGGAGGGGAATATCTGGGTCAAATGGGGCCTCTATTTTTTTTTTTGAGGAATTTCCATACTGATTTCCACAGTGGTTGCACCAGTCTGCCCTTCCACCAACAGTCGAAAAGTATTCTTTTTCCCCACAGCTCTTACGGCATTTATTATTAGTTGATTTCTAGAAAATAGCCATTCTTTCTGAAGTGAGATGAAATCACAGTGTTGTTTTAATTTGCATGTCTCAAGTTACCAGTGATGTTGAATGTTTTTTTCATATATTTATTTTCTATTTGTACTTCTTCATCTAAAGTATATTCATCTCGGATGCCAAATTTTGGATTGGGTCTTTAAATTTGGGGGGAGGTCTGATTTTTTTTCAGTTCTTTATATGATATAGATTTTTTTTTTTGGTCTTTTTTGAGTCAGGGTCTCCCTATCCCATTCAGGCTGGCTTTTGAACTCACTTTGTAGCCCAGGCTGGTCTCAAATTTGCAGTGATCCTCCTACCTCAGTCTCCCAGGGGCTGGGATTATAGGCATTTGCTACCAGGCCTGGCTTGAATGTTCTAGATATTAATCCTCTGTCTGAGGCACAACGGGAAAAGTTTTTTCCCACTCTGGATTTTCTTTTCACTCTGTTAGTGACCTATTTTGTGGTGTAAAAACTTAAATACAATAAAATCCTAGTACTTGATTCTTTGTATTATTTCCTATGCAATTAGGGTTTCGTTTATGAAGTCTTTGCCCACACCAGTGTCTTCAACAGTTCTATCTATTCTCTCTTTCAGTAGATTTAGTATTTCTGTTTTAATATTTAGATCTTTTGATCCATTTTAATTTTAGGTGAGTGCATGTTAATACATATGGGTCTAGTTTTAGTCTTTGGCAAATGGAAAGTCAGTTTTTCCAGCACCACTTGGGCTGTCTTTCTTCCAGTGAATGTGTTTGGCCCCTTGTCAAAGATAAAGTGGCTGAGTATGTTTGGAGTTGTTTCTGCATCTTTTAATCTATTTCATTGATCCTTAGGTCTGTTTTTTTTCTCTCTTTTGTCACAGTAACTCTGTAGTATAATTTCAAGTTAGGGATTGTGCCTCCTGCCTTGCTTTTGTTGCCCAGAATGGGTTTTGCTAGTGTAGACTTCTTCTGCTTCCAAATGAATTGTAGTAGCTTTTCTCTAGTTTTCTGAGGTGAACTAATGATGTTTGGATTGGGATTGTATTAAACCTGTATAACAATTTTGGGAGTATTGCCATATTTACTGTATTGGATCTTCCTGCCTGAGAGGAAGACACTTCTTTCCATTTTCTGATAGACTCTTCTATCTCCTTTTTCAGAGTCCTGTAGTGTTCAGTGTAGAAATCTTTTACTTCTTTCATTAGATTGATCCCTAAGTATTTCATTTTTTTTTTGGATGCTAAATGTATTTTTTTTGGATGCTAAATGTGTTGTTTTCCTAATTTCTCTTTCAGGAATTTGTTATTTGTGTACAGGAATGCTATTGATTTTTGAGTGTTGACTTTGTATCCAGCTACATGACTGAATTTGGTTATTAAATCTAGAAGTCTTTTGGTGGAGTGCTTTGGGTGTTCTATGTAGAGTATCACATCATCTGCAAATAATGATGATTTAACTTCTTTTCCTATCCTTATTACTTTTATATCTTTCTCTTCTCTAGTTGTTCCAGGTGATGTTTCCAGATCTGTGTTGAATAGGAGTGGTGATGGTGGACATCTTTGTCTTTTTCTTGATTTTAGAGTGAAAGCTTTCAGTTTTTGTTCATTTGCAATAATGTTGGCTGTTGGTTTGTCATAGATTGCTTTTATCACATTGAGATGAAGACCATTTATTTATTTATTTTTTCCTCAGGGAATCTGTTTTAATATTTATATATTAATGTTTTTTTTTAAAGAAAATAGGACAAAACAAAACAAAACAGATTGAAAAAAGCAAAAGAAAACAGAATAGAGTCAAACGCAATATAGTATTTCAAAGCAGAACACTGCAAGCTATACAGGTTTTCAAAACATAACAACAGGAGATTAACAATGGTTACCCTAGTGTCTCTTGCTTTCTTCAAAATGGTTGTTCTTACATTTACAGACAATAAACTCAAACAAAACAAAGTAGTATAAAACCAGATAAAAGAGAATAGCATTAAAGGTCTTCAAGTTGGATAACAGGA
>RJWT010033485.1:0-13875 GCA_004365215.1 Cuniculus paca
TTTTTTTTTCCACTAATTAGGTGGTGGAACTTATTTCTCCCTTTGGTTTTACATTATTTTCTTATGGTTTCTAAAAAGGTTGATATGTTTTTTAAAATTAATTGACCATGCATATTACTGCAATGTTTTGTTCATATCTTGTTTCTGCTCTTTATAAACTGATTTGTAAATTGTAGAGGCTGTATATTGGCCTTTTATTGATTTTAGATTATGAGCTTGTTATATTTATTTCCTTATCTTTCCAGTGTTTAAGTCGGTATTTATGAAAAGCATAGACATTTTAGTATGATCAGTTATAGTATTTTTATGCTTCTGGATGACCCTTTTTTTTCTTCTAGATATCCTTTTGTATCTCAAAATAAAAACTAGTCTCTCTCTCTCTCGCTGGTTTTTCTTAATGTGACAGTATGACTTTTATAAGCCATCAGTGATAGAAAAACTCCATAACTCTATTGGTTTCCAATCAAAATACTTAAAATTTTGAGAAACAAGAAAGACAAACGAGTAATAAAGCTTTTTAAAAAGAAGTAACTAAAAGCTTTGTAATACTGTATTACCTATCACGAAAGAAGTGATACTTCACAGAAGCACAATAGAAATCCTATTTTATTTTTCCAAGTGAAAACAGCAATTATTCAGTCCCATTGTTAAGTGGATCATCTTTTTACATTGTTCTGTCCACTGTCTTACATGGAAACCTCATATGATTGCATGAATTTGTTGGTAAACTGCTATTCAACTTCATCTTTTTGTTTTTTTTCTGTCTTGGCAATACCAGCTTTGACATATTTATTACATGATTTTTTTATAGCCCTGAGTCAATCCCATTCTACATTCATTAATTTACTTTTATCATAATTTTATATCTTTTAGGGTAACTGTGTTTAACATTTTGCTTCAGAAATGTTTTGACTCTTTTATGACCTTTACAACTTCCATTATTAAATTAAAATTAGTCATCAGGAGCCATCAAAACATGTTCAGAATATTGATTAGTATTTATTAATAACCACTGCATGACAAATTAAGGAAAATCAGTATCTTTGGTGAATCATCATGTGATCTGGGAACATATACATCTCAATTTCTTTTACGTTTTTTGCAATTTTACTCATACACACCTCACATGTTAAATGTTAAACTTGAAATTTTATTTTATTTATTTATTTATTTATTTTGGTACCGGCTATCAAACTCATGACCTCACACTTACCAGGCAAACACTTGAACCACTGAGCTAAATCCCTGGCTAAACTTGAAATTTTAACTCTTTTTATATCTACCATAATGTTAAATTTATAGAAAGTATTTTTCTAGCTCCTATACTGATGGAAGGATATCCAGGTGTGGTGGCACAAGCCTATAATCCTACAATTTGGAAGGCTAAGGCAGGAGGATGACCTTGAATCCTAAGCCAATCTACTCTACACAGTGAGTCCAAGGTCAACCTGAATCACAAACCAAGACAAGCTCAAAACATGAAACAAAACAAATATATTTGTGTGTATATATATATATACATATATTTAAATATGCACATATATAAATATATATAGATGGTGGAACATTTTAATTATATTTAATGGGAACATTTAAATTAATGTATTTTAATGTTTTTAAATTATTCAAATGTATTTAAAATAAACTAAATAAAACTAAATTAATTATAATCCAGTTAAATTTGTGAAGACAAATTTTTATTTACATAGCAACTTTTTAGAGTGTTAACATTTTATAGTTTTTATTAGTTCATGTTTTCCGTACAAAATGTGTACATTCATCATGGGAAGTATTATGTATACATAACACTCAGTGATTCCTTTTATCCGTTTCCTTTCCCCTTCTTCTACCCCTCTCTATTGCTATAATATTTTTATGGCTTAAAATGCCATATCATCATACATGTCATCTGAGATCTAGAAGGAAAGGGATTTTCTTCAACTGATGGTTTAAACATCTACAGATTCTGATTATTTCAGGCATGATATTCTGTTGTTCAAATCTTCTGTATTACTAAAGGTTAGTTGAAATATCTGTTCTATCAGTACTAGAAGAGTATGCTGAAATCTTATTTTTCTTTACATTTCTAAAAAACTTACTTTTTCTTTTATGAACTTTGAAACTGTGTTGTTAGATTTCAAAAAAATTCTGAATCATTACTGATCATTTATTATTAGAAAATAATCACTTATTGCTAGCACTTGGTTAGCATTTTTCTAGTATGCACTTTTGACACCATTTATTTCCAAGCATTTACTTTCCTAATTACTTGAGTGAATCATTGAGAAACTATATATTGTGAGAAGCTTAAAATGTTTATTAAATAATATTTTTCCTATTGGTGGAGAGATTGGTTTCAAAATTATTTATTTTAACTACTAGATTTTGATTTATTTCTACCATATGACTTACTGTTTTCTATGTATTTCACTTTTTCTATTATTACTTTGTTCCCTCAGTTTACATTTATTGAATTGTTTTATTTACACCTATATACACATAATATGTATAAACATAACACTGTTTTACTTATGTATTGTGGATGGGTGATAAAATGAACAAACTTTTAGTATTACAGTGCTATAAATTTTGATTCAAACACCTTAGTTTTCATATTATTTTCTTAGTGAAGCATCTGAATACATTTGATCTGCTATTTATCACTTACTGTTGTTATTTTTATCATCAATATAAACTGGTCTTTCTTTTCATTGTTTCTTTGATACTGGAGATACAATCTAGGGTTTTCACACTGAGCTGTATCCCCACCCCTTATTTTAATTTCTTATTTTGAGACAAAGTTGCACTAAGACATTCACTAAGTTGTTCAGACTAGGCTCAGTCTTGAAATTCTCCTGCCTCAGGCTCTGAAAATATTGGGATTATAGGAACACACCAACCTATCTGGCTATATTCTTCTGAGCTTGATGTTAATGTAATTGGAATCATACTGTAACACTATTTACTCCAGGTAACAATAGAATTGTTCATCATGCTTAGAAAATTTAAATTACTCATATTGTCACCTATGGATATGCAATTGTTTCAGGTTGTGAAAGAAGATACTATGTAAAGAGTCTGTTTCTGTTCCATTGCTATATGTCTATCCTTTTTAAAACACTAAATTGATGAGTATAATTCTGTCATTACCCTTGACAACAAGTGCTGTGAAACCTCTAAGCATGAGATTTTGCTTTTTTGTTTTTGTTTCTGTTTTACCTTTTAATCGACTACAGTAATTTTAGATGCATGCTATAATCAGTGGTAATAGAGGCTAATAGGTGATGGTCTGATGTCTTTTAACACACTGGGAAAAAACAAAAAAGAAAAACTGTCCACTAGTGGGAAAATCTAGTGTGAATACTGTTGCAAAATTACAGTAAAAACTATAACTTCAGAGAATTGAAAGCTGAAAAGATTTACTATTAGCACAGCTTTATTACAATCAATACAAAGAGAAATTTGTTGAGTTTAATAGAAATTATGCAAGATGAAAAGCTGAATCTACTAAAAGGAGTATAGAACACTTTTTTTTTCCTTTGTACATATCATTTTTTCTAGCTTCCTTAAGCTTTTCTCATTGATTTTTTGTTTTCAAGAGATTCTCTATATTATGCCTTAAATTTTATTTCTATCTTTCCTGTGTTAGTTAATATCATTCAGTAGGTCATATCTTTCCCTTGGTATATTTTTCTCTCTTCATCAAACATAATTTCTGTGATCGCTTCTAAATTCCTTCTTGTCTTGTGTACTCTGCTGTTAAGTCCTTTCAGGGAACTGTTCAGTCATTTAATTCTATTCCAGAAATTCCATTTGGTATTATTTGATGAATTTCCATTTCTATGTAGAGATTCTTGTATCGTTGTTCTATGTATCGTTAAATACATATACAATAACTTTAAATTTTCTTCTGCTTATTCTACAAGTGGCCCACAGACTTCAACTCTTGTCTGAATGAAATTCAGTCACACAACAAGATAAAATGACATAACTGAGACTTTCTTCTAGGTGACTATTTAAAATTAGCTGAAATTCCATTTGGTTAGGATACTCCACTTCTAGGTATCTTTCTGAGAAAGGCAAAACAACATATTAGAGTCATACCTACATACTCGTGTTTATAGTAGTGCAATTCAAAATAGCTAAATCTTCGAAGTAGGTTCTACATTCATCAGCAGATGAATGGATAAATAAAGTGTGGTATTTATACACAGTAGAATAGTACTCTGTCACAGAGAAGGAGAAATTTGAGTCATTTGTAGGAAAACAGATGTACCTTAAGGTCATAAAGTAAAGTGAAATAAAGCAGATGTGAAAACTTAAATATTATATGGTTTCTCTTATATGTGAAAACCCAAGTGATAAATAAATTTTAATTAAAAAATTGAAATTTCAATTAGAAAAAATAAACTTAAGGTTAAGAATACTTTTATTCTCCACCAGTATGTAGTCCCAAAAGCATAAATTTTGTGGAGAAGATGTAGATCTGTTGAGAGCCAGTGCAAGGGTGCATTACGTCTTAGAAAGTACTCCCAGAAGTGCAGGAAAGGAGGTGATTATTTTGAACAATTCTTGAAGGTGATAAAATTGGCCATGTCAAGGAAAGTGATGGTCAGTCATTCTTAAGTAATGGAATACATTTTTAAACACTGAAGAATAAACCTATAAGAGAAAATAAAGTAAAATAAAATAAAGCTGCCGAGAAGAACCAGATTGGTGGCATGCACACTTTCAATCATAGCACTCTACACTCTAGGAAGACTGAGGCAGGAGAATCCAAGTTTCACTGAACTCTGTATGATTCAGAGAATAAGGAGCCATGTCTCAAAATAAAATTTTAAAAAAAGTAAAAATGTGCTGGATGTAGCTCCATGCAAAGTTCCTGAATTGAATCTTTAGTACTACACACACACACACACACACACACACACACACATATGCAAGCACACACCAAAAAAATCCTGATATATAATATAAATCAATTCCAGATCAGTGAAGTTCAGTAAACATTTCTCACATGCTCTCTCTTTTCCCTTTCTTCCACATTGTAGAAAAGGGAACAACCAGCCCAACCCTTTCCAACAAATTCACCCCATGATAGGAGATTCAGACTGGTTTGGGACATAGTGCAAGAGTTGGGCAGTGAGGGAAAAGACATTATTTCTTTACAAAATTCGAAATTTCTAAATTCTTAAATATTGTATTGTCTTCTTTTGCTTTGCTTTTGGTTTTAGAGTTAACAATTTTTTCTTAATGCAAATTACTTTTGTGTTTAAGAATAATAGATATTTTAAGTCACTTTTATGTAAAAATGAGAAAAACAGTTTATGATGTCTTGTAGAGAGCATTCAGGACCAAGAGAGGAACTGACCACATAAAGCGAGGATCAATAGTGTGAAGTACTATGTGAAGAAAATTGTTTTCTAATTCATCCTCTGTGTATTTCTCATTCTACTTAATTGTTTTATTTTCCCCCAGAGATTTGTGCTTGCCTTTACAAGGTAGTGATAATAGCCTGGTGCCATTTTAAATTAAACTGTTGGGGGGTTTTGCTACTATTGTGCATAAAGGTTGATATATATTTATGATTCCTCAACAAATTCTCTTTTTATTTCCACCTTCTGCCTGGAACCAAGATAGTTTGCAAGTCTGTATGCCCCTCATCTTGAAGGATGAGTTTTATTTTTTAAGCTCAATAAGAGGCTAGCCTAGCTTCACACAAGGACACCAAAACTGATTCCTCATCTTGCTTTGCCTGGATATTTCTCTCTTGACCCCATGATACAGGGGAAAGAAATTCCTAACCTGCTGGATGTCCTGTACAAGTTCGTGTTCTCTGAAATCAAAGAATGAATTTTAGAAACAATGGAGGGCAAGAGCAGAATATATTTATTGAGAGAAAGAAAGTTTCTGACTGAGAGAGACAGAAGGGGTCCTGGGTGGTTTGCCAATTATCCTGTCATTTTTAGGGATTTTTATAGAGCAAAGCCAAGAGGTGAGGTGGATCTGTGTTGGGGCAAAATGGGAAATCGCAAGGTAGGCATGAGGTAGGACAGAACTACGGTCAACCAATAATATCATGAGTACAACTGCTTAGATAAAATTGATTAAATTGGGGACAAATAGGGAAACAAGTCACATAGTAAACGGGAATGAATACAGAACAGTGGCTCTTCCTGTAGGAGGTTGGGTTTGTAGCTTGTTCTGGCTTCCTCAAGGTGATTGATACTTATTTAGAGTATCAATCCCTAATTATTTCCTCAGTAAGTATGTAAGTGCATTTGTTTTACTTTATGTTTTGAGGTCTGGCCCACAGTGAAGGTGTCTGTCTCCCCCACAGTTGTAAGATATCTGGTCTTCTGCACTGGCTCCTTTGAAGGCCTAGCCCTGTCTGACTGCCTATAATATTTCTAACTCAGTTGCTTGTAATACCACTGCCCCAATTACCATCATGTGGAAGGGTTAGCATGCCAGAGACACGAAGCCCCTCTGGGAATTTGTTCATGGTAGAACTAGCTTATTCTGGAAACTTGCAAATACGTTGGTACTTCTTCTGTACAATTCTTTTTTTTAACCTTAATAAAACTTGAACATTTAAAAAATATTGTTAAACATTTTCATATATTTCGTAATGCTTTATTTTCAGTATGCCTTGTCTATTAGTTTCTAGTAACAGAACTTTCATCCCTTTGAGAACAATTATTTTATATTTAAAGTACTGATTTTTATATTCTTGCAGTTTAATTTGGATCTCTCTCTCTCCTCTCTCTCTCTCTTTTTGTTTTTTTTTGCTAACGTTCAGATACCAGGTTGGCTGTACCTGTGATCTTACTGTCTCTTGGTTTTACATTTGGGAGGTGCAAACTCCAAGGTAGAAAGTTCACAGCTTCTGAAAGAGGCTTGATTCTTTTTCCACTCACTTTCCCCTCACTCAATTTCCCCTCACTAGGGGAAAGTGAGTCACATCCCGTGACTCTTGTGTATTTCAAATCTGAACACTGTTCAAGTGTGACCTCCTAATGTTCAAAAGCTGTAGTTTGTGTGTTGAAATGCTTGAGTCAGGGAGCCAACCTGCATCTGTGGCAGTTTACCTGATTCTGTTCATCGGCCTTAGTTGCCTGTCCTCAGGCTACCCTGCAGGGATCTGGAGGCAGGCAGTTGTATTCCCAGGGCAATAGGTACTTTATGAATCTTTTGTAGGGCAGTAGCTCCAGGTTTGTCTTTACCTAGAGCTGTAATGTCCCCACCAGAGTCTCTTGCCTACTCTTTCCCAGGACTTTCCTCCACCCAGATAGGAAAATAGAATAGTTTTATGACTGTCAGTATTTCTTGCTATACAAAGATTCATCGAATTTCACAATAAATTTGTTGAATTAGAAGAACTCTAAGATCATGCCAAACAGTGCAATTGCCACAGAAAATTTTGTAGTAGGTGCCATAATTCAAGTCCCATGTTGATCATAGACTGTGAAATGGGCAAAGATTATGGAAGCAAATCAATCTGGATTGGATTTACTAGTCTTGCTGTACCACTTACTATGAGTTTGACCCTTTACTGAAGTGTTTGATGTGTTATAGACAATAAGCTCATTATTTTACTTATGTAATCTCAATTAATCTTGGCTGAAATATTCCAGGATAAAAGTAAGAATGAGAGGAGAAAATACAGTAAGATAAGGTAAATAACTAGTAGAGAGGCAAACCTAAAATTTTCTATGGCAATGACACTGCTCAGCATGATCTTGGAGCTCTTTTAATTCAATAAATTAAATATCAAATGATGAATCTTTGTAAAGCAAGAAATACTGAGAGTCATAAAACCATTCTATTTTCTTATCTGGGACTAGACAAAAATTTAAATTTATGTAGAATATCTTCTAAGTGGACGTCTATACAGGGATATATAACAAAGAATACTTGTTTATGAAATACTTTTAAGTAAGATTAAAATTAAAGATTTGGAGCCTAAATCTTTATCATCATTAAAGACTTCTTGGATCTTTGTTTTTTCACTAATAGTAAGTGCAATGGGAATAAATTATCTTAATGAAATAATGAGGAAAGAAGTCATTTTAAATTAATCTTATTTGATAAAAAATCTATAACCAAATCTCTACTAGATTTAATTTGAATTCATTGATTAAGTTTAAATACATTTAAAGGACTTTTTTCTTCTTCATTTAGTATCAACTGAAGGCAGTCACTATACATGCTAGTCAATGTGCCATTACACATGCAGGACATACTACAGAGACAAATCAATGATCTTCTCATCGACTTCACTGGGGACATTCTTGGCTTTAGCTAATGCTATTTGTCATCTATAGCAGTGGAGTTACTTTTCTTTGCTAGAATTTACAGTCATAAAAGATAAATAGCTATTCAAATTTCTAATTTGATAGATTCAAGGTACTATAATTTATTCACTAAGGTAAATGCTTGACAGGTAATGAAATATCACACAAAATTTCTTGAAAAGATCACTAAAACCAGAATGCTGCCCAATAACATTTCTCACAATGCTACTAAATTTTTTTTTCCTGTTACTTAATAAACTATAGACAGGGAGTTTTATTCCATCGGAATGAGAAAGCTCTGAAACAAAATAACTGTATGATCCTTAATGATTTCTTGGTTTAGGATGGTAGTTCCTTGCCATGTGTGCAATCAACCAATTCTATACAAATCAAGCACCACAAATTCAAAGGCATGGGTTCTGTCCTGTAACATGAATGAGGAAGCACCCAGGTAAATGAAAAAGAAGTAGGAGCCTATTGGAAACTTTTAGTCTGCACAATTTAAAACAAACTGCCAGCAAGTACCTCAAAGCTGACTGTATTCATACAGAAATATATGTCCAGTGTTGTCAGACTTTCCCAGTCTTTCAGAAAATTGTTATTCCATTTTTGCATAAAATATCCAATATTGAAAACATTCTGCTTAACAAATATAATACCTGGATAGATTGCATAATAGTCACATGAACCATGGGCATATGATAATTCTAATAAATATATATAGTCACAGAAAGAAAGAAAAACAAGTGAAGGAGGAAGAGAGAAAAATATCTCCCCAGTAGAAAAAAATGTGTCCAATAGTTTATTTTTGGAAGAAGTAGAAGGAGGAGGAGGAGGAGAAGAAGAATGAAGCAAAGAAAAAGAAGAAATAGAAGAAAAAAGGATGAAAAGTGATAAAGAAAATCAGGAATTGAATTTTGGAAAAAGAAACACAGTGGCTAACAATGATGAAATTTTTGTAATTTAATTTTGGTGGGTTTCAGTATCCAACAATCCCGGATTCTGCTACACATTGCTTACATGGGCTCTTTTATCTTGGACATATTAGTTCAATTTCTGAGTCTCAATTTCCTAATTTGTAAAATGAAAACCGCTAACAAAATTTTATGGGATTTTACAAGATTATGAATCTGAAATTCTACAAATATCTAAAAGTAATAACAAAAAGAGAGAAGATAGACTTTATGATACAGAAGAACAGAGTTCATGGTTTTTGGCCTTTCTTTTCGTGTTTCCTATTGCTTCTTATATGACTGGGATTAAAGAATATGCCTTCCAGGAGGAAATTTCAACAAATGAAGTTGTGCCAAAAAGTAACCAGTGTTTCTGAAAGATGTCAATATATTTTTCATGTGTAATCATAATGTTATTTTCGCCTGAACAGTTATTCATATAAACAGATAACAAACATATACAAACAATGAGTCTATACAACATCATGGTCACTACTGGGCATTATTAGTAAGGGAAAAGATGGAGAAATTCAATGTGAATTTCACTTAATTAAGAAACTCATAATGTCAATTAGAGCTACTGTTCTAAGACCAACGTCTTATTTTTTAATGCTACATGAAGGGAACCATGGGACAAGTAGTATCTGAACATACACTGAATTTTGCTGTACTAGACAGGAGCCCTACTTAGGGAGCACATCTTTTAAAATGGACTGTTAATCTGCCTGATTTTTGTCCCAAAGGGAGACATTATGTTGATTATACTGGATAATAAATGCATGTGCATTTTTATCTACAGGGAATCATCACCTGTCTTCTAAGACTGTTCAGTATAAACATACTTGAAAATAGAAATCGAAAAAGTAAGTCAGTGACTTAACAGATGGAAAGAAATATAATAAAAATTTGTGCACAAAAATGTACAAAACATGGAATTTTCCTCCTATATCTCAAATAAGAAACAATCAGACAAAAGAATTGCATCCAAATTTCAATATTTATAGTCATCTGAATTTCTTAATAATCATTTCACTTTCTACTCTGGAAAATAAAAATCAGATTTTTTATCTATTGAGTAATGTTTATTTACTTTCCTGACTTCATGTATAGTATTTAAGATTAAACATTAAATCAAACAGTTTTTGGGCTACATCAAAATTTCTAGGCATGTGTGTCAATCATTAATTGTATGATAGTAGAAATGCATATGAAGTTGGATCAGTAGAAAGGAAGTGCTCAATTTCGCTTGAGAGATCTTCTTGTAAAGTGGACCTTTATCGAGGAACATGGAATCTTAATTTCTCAAAAATAGTGAATTCCCTAGTGAGATTTCAAGAAAGATAGACTTTTAATGGGTAGAAGTAAATGAGAGTGGTCAGACTACAGAAAAGTCAGACAGTAAGAGAAGTCATGGCACAGTGAAGGATTTGCAAATTCCTGTTGTCTCCAGAACAGAAAGATAGAAAATGATCCTGAAAAGATGGGCGAGGTACATCACAAATGATACCTGTGCCATTCTTAGCTATTTGAACATTATCCTAGGATAGTAAGAACCAGCAAAGATTTTAAGGAAACATGCTTACTTGATATTACACTGATTTTTTCGAAGTTCAAGAAGAATAATGTTGACTCCTTAGTCTGTATGAACAGTCCTTTATTGAGACACACAGATTTGAAAGAAAAAAAAGCTACAAGCAAGTTTTTCTTATTTTGCTTGGAATCTAGTAAAGGTGAATTACAGTGAATACTGAAAATCAAGAAGGAGAAAGAGGTTGAGAAGTCCACTTGCAAACAGTGCTTTAAAAGCTGGTTTGTTCATACATAAACAGAAAAGGTACTTTGGGATTTCTAAAAGTGCAATAACAATAACTCTGGCTTGGGTTGAGGGAGGAGGTGGCCAAGAGTTGTGAGCAAGGGCTTCATGTCTCCTAGCACATAGGATTAGCTGAGTGCATTTCTGACTCTTCTTTTATTGGTGACAAGGTAAGTCAAGAAAGGATAACAACACTCAATGACTGAGGTTCCTTAAAGAAAAATAAAAATAAACTTAACCTATCCTTAAAGCATGCCTTTAAAACAATACTAATATTTTTGAGCACATATGTATACCTTACTGATGCTTTTATAAGAGTTTTACAGGTACTAAAATTTAATTATCAAAATGATCCAAACAAAACAGATGGGTTTTTTTACTTTATTTTTTTACAACTACAGACTGAGATAACAGTGGCATCTTCAATATTATACAAGGGCCAAGTCAAGATTCACTAAAACTGGTCTGCCTCAGCTATTATGTTCTTAGAAACAATTACATACTGATAAAATAGTTATCACACTGAAATTTCAAACACAGTCAACAGCTATATCATGGTCACCTCATTTCTAAGGCTTTTATTCTTCAAATTCTAGGGAAAAAAATAAGAAAGAAGGGAACACTTCATTCAAAAGCAGGTTTTGACTGCAGGTCACATAGAAAGCCCCTTACCAACATTCCTGGGGTTATAGTAATCTTGCTTGAAGAGGATTCCCCAGTTGCACAGGGGAAGAAGGTTTAGTCAGAGTGGATAATATTAGGCACATAGAGATCGTATGCTACCAATGCATACAATCATATATTCAATTATACTATACATACTATATATAAAATAAGGGTCATAGAAATTGAAAGGGTTGGATTCTTATTGGCTTTTGGAGGGAAAATGAGATGATTTGGTTATTAATTTAATGTATCAGATTATAAGGGAGTACAGTAGACCTTGTGATGACTGAGGAAGTTATGTTTTCAATTTAGATGATCTCATTTAAAGCAAAGAGAAATCTTTAGGAATTTCTCTTGGCTTTTGGAGTTCCTAGTAGAGATGTCTACTAGGCATTCCTTAGATGGCTGTTGAATTTAGGACTGAAGTCTAGGAAAAGTGTGAATCAGGTAGGTACAAGCACAGTTTGAGTGTTAGGAATCATAAAAATGGAAAGACTACATAAGAGTGTGCAGCAAGAGAGAAAACAGTTCAGATGAGCTCAGAATAATAAAATATCAAAAAATATGAAAATAAACACTTACAGAGAATGAAACTAAAGATATCACAGTTGCATTAAGACCAGAAGAGTTTCTAAAAACAAGCAGCTTCAACAAAGTTTCATTTTTTATTTAATTTAATTTTAATTAATTATATGAAATAGATTGTTGGTGATCCTACAAAAGCTGTTTTAAAGAAATAGAGGAAAATGCATTCAATTTGCATAAATTTTAATTAAGAAAAAATAAATTAAATTACTTTTCCAAGAAATAAAACTATAAAGTGAAAGAGTGAATGAGAGGGAGGCAGGTAGGAGGACCCACAGTGAGGACTTTTGTCTTACTGGCTAATTTTATAGACAAAAATAAAGTTAAAGCCAAAAAAAAAAAGAACCTCTTTCAGAGATAATCTTTGACATACAAAAAGGACAAAGGATAAAAGCAGAACACCAATACTCTTATTTTTTCAGATATATACAAATTACTATGCCCAATTTAAAGATTAGAAAAAAAAAGATGTGCCACAAAAAATTTTTAAAAACATTCAAAAGTGTGAGAAAAAAAATAAATATAAACTAAACTATGAAGCTTTGAATTTCCATTTGTTCAGTATACCTTCAATAAAAAGATAGAATGTTGGTAATCAAGATTTCTATACTGAAATATCTAGCAAGCAGACAATTCATACAAAGTAAAATTTGTTCACCTCAGTACAGTGTATTTAGTTCAAGTCAAACATCAAGAGAAATCAGTCCTTTCGCCCCACTCCTACTATCTCTCCCTCTTGCTTTAAGTCCAATATACTTTAAAGGTTCAAGGAAACTATTTTTATTCAAATTGACTACTCTAGGGCGGGGGATTTAGCTCAGCGGCAGCATAAGCACCTGCCTGGCAAGTGTGAGGTCGTGAGTTCGAATCCCGGCACTAAAAACAAAACAAAACAAAAAAACAGCAAATTGGCTACTTTGATATTTAGACGTATTTAAATGAGTTTGCATAAATGTACTAAAAAATATGGGCTTAAAAATGATCAATATTTATTTGTGGAATTATATCTAATGTCTCCTAGACTGCTACAACAGAAAATGTAGATGTGCATAAATATGTAGATGTGTATAACCTTACATTAGTGGGTGAAGGGGGCCTGAAAAATAAAATAAAACATGGTCCTCAAATGACTTGCAAACAACTTTGGGAAAGCAAAACAGTATACTCAGCATATATAGGATATTCTTTTTATCCTATTTTGCTTGCAAACAAGTTTATCTGGGTAAGTCATACAATGCCAGGTGTAAGTATGGCTGATGAATTTGCATTGATTTATTCAAAGTGCCTTTTCTTGTGATCAGATGCAGATATTTGCAAGAAGCCTAGCTAAAATGAAAAATCTATTGTAGCAGAGGAAAGTGCAGGAAGCCCACATCCATGACTTTGACCTTCTTAGTATGGTGTTCTAAACAACTTCCACTAACCACCTTTGGCGGAGATATTGATAAATATGCACATATATAAAGCAGAGTACCTCATACATTGTGCTTTCTCATACACTTGGATTTTCCTATAAAGTATTTGCAATTCCTAAAATGCATGAATCTATTCTTTTTTTTTT
>RJWT010033486.1:0-13897 GCA_004365215.1 Cuniculus paca
CCCCCCAAAATATTTAGCCAATGGTATGAGAATCATCTGTTTAATTATTAAATATTTAATAGATCTTGTCAATGGCATCTGTATTTAAACCAAAGTCTGTTTTTAACTTGTATTTTTATTTCCATTTTTGAGGACAGAGAACTTTCATCCGTGTCTACCCTGGATTATATTATCTCTGTAATTCATCCTGTGTTTTTTGATTTGTTGGCTTTGGTTTTTGTAACTGAAAAGATTTGATGGATCTCATTGAAACTTGTCCTAATATCCCACACAAAGAGTAGCTCACTTATTCATTCATTCATTCATATAACAGTGAACAAAGGAGGCAGATGTCTGTGGCCCACTTCTGTGTAGACAGGATCACAATGGGGTAAGATGCCTGGACTGGTTTTAATTCTCACCTGTGCTATGAGTGTAGTGACCCCTGCACCCAGCCAGTCTAATGGACAGTCCTTAGCACTGCACACTCAGGGCTTCCCCACCCTATGCCATGGACCAGCTATGCATGAAAATTCCATTTGGAGCCTTGTTCTTTCTGATGTGGTTTCTAAATTTTTTCTGGATATTGACATAGAATGGTACTCAAGTTCTAGACATAGTGTCCAGCTTTAATAAACAAAAGTAGCAAGCACACACAAAAAAAGCAACAAGAGAAGATAACCCATTGTTGAAAGGCAGAGGAAATAACTGATTAGATTCAGATATGCAATAGTTATTAGAATTATGAAATAGAAATTTTAAAACAGTTTATTAATATGTTTGATAATCTAGTTGAAAATTCAAAGCATGCATATACACAGATGGGAAAGTTTATTAGAGAGATGGAAACTATAAGAAGGGGTTTAATGGAAATGCCAAAAATTAAAAACAAAACAAATTTGTCAAAAACCAAAGCATGACTTTGGAAATGAAATAAAGAATGTCTTTGTTAAGCTCACTCATTGACTTTACATAGCTGGGGAAAGAATTAGTAAACTTGAAGATAGAGCCTCAGAAATAACCCAAATGAATGATGGAAGAAGGGAGGGAGGGAGGAAAAGGAGAGAAAAAGGAGAAGAAAGGAGGAGGAGGAGAGAAGAGAAAGGGAGAGTGGAAGAGAAAGAAGAAGAAGGGAAAGGGGAGGAGAAGGAAGATGGAAGAGAAGAGAGGAGAGGAAAAAGAACAAACCTGAAATTTGTTACACAAAATTTTTTTAAAATTTAAGCAACATTGATGCCCCAGGAGGAGAAAAAAGACAAAAAGAAGAACTACTTGACACATAATAGCCATGAATTTTATAAAAATAATAAAGTATGTTGAACCATAGAACATTATGCAGGGTAATATTTAAAAAAAAACACACTTGGTTATCATAACCATACTTCTAAAAAATATATAGTCAATTTTTGAGGCAGTCAGAGAAAAATGACATACAGAAAAATAAAGATAAGAATTATAGCCAACTTCCTAACAAGAACTATGCAAACAGGAAGTCAATGGAGTGACATCTTTAAAGTATTAGAGAAACTAAAGGACTGGTTGTGTTCCAGGTCAAGTGAAAATATTTATTTCCAATGTTAAGATGACATACAGGCTTTCTCAGGAAATCAAAAACTGAGAACAAATGTTATTATCAAGGGACCTAAGCTACATGGAATGTTAAAGAGAACTTTTGAGGCAGAAGGAATTTGGTACCTAATAGAAATTAGGATGAACACAACGAGTAAACTCCGCAAATGGCAGGAAGGACAGTAATGGCCACGGATGCCTCCGGCAGCCTTCAGGATGGACCTGTGTATGTTGTGTTGCATAACCCTTGTCACATATGCACCTGAGAGACATCATACAGAAAAAGGTTGACTCCCTGGGAAATACATTACGCATCAGATGTTTCCAGTACTTCAGGCCTTTCCATGGACCATGTTAGATCATGGAGAGTCATCTCAAACTGCACCTCCCTGGGCTTGCTTCTTCTATCATGAATGTTTTATCTCACCCCCAAAAGGTCTGGCTTTTGTTTGAGAGATTACTATCAGGGTTTGTACTCAGGACCATAGCACTAGTCTGTCATTTACTAGGCTGTTTCAGCATCATTGTAAGGACCCCGTTTCCATCTTTCACCTGAGGAAACTGAGGCCCCACAGCTGTAAAGAAGAGTAGAGTAGCTGAAATAGAATAGGCCTCGAACTCAGCTTCCAGCCCGGGCTTCAAGATCTTTCACCTCCCGGATGTTATTTAACCACTGCTGACTTCCTCATCTGCAAAACATGGAGGCATCTGCAGTGCAAGAGTCACCTTGAAAGTATAAGATGTTCAAGAAAGGATATTGTAATAATGGTGATAAGGACACTGACAGGCTGCTGTGCGTTCTATCATCTATAGCCAGGTAACCTGGGCAAGTTACTCAACCACCCTGTTCTTCTGAAAAGAGTAGTTCCTCATGGGTCTATTCTGAGGCTGAGTGAGCTGACAGTTGCAAAATGCTCAAAACATTATCTAACACATAATAGATGACTTTTATTAGTATTATTTCAGAACTAGAAATTTGGATTTCAATCTGAATTGAAAATTTGTGAACTGGAAATTTATAAATCATAAATGTATGTGTAAAAATCTGTCAACAAAAGCACTAGATAATCTTCTAGTGATTTTCCCTAATAGTCCTACTATCCTTTTTGCTAATCATAGCAAGATTCACTTTTCTGATAAACCTTATAGCTCATATTTTAAACTGTGACAAAAGAATTGTAGACTGAAATTTGTCTGCTGCTAAGTAGGAAGAAGCAAATTACTCGAATATCAGAATGAGGTAAGAAAAGAGATCCTCAAAAAAAGAAAATAATGAGCACACAACAGAGCATTTAGATAAATAAAGTAATTAAACAAGCATGCCCACAAAGAAGAAAACTGAAAAAAGAAAAACCAAAAAAAGTGACTCTTAGTCACTTTCTTTTTATATCGTTACTCGAAAATAGACTAAAAACAAAAGAGAAACAAAGGGGAAAATCTTCTGAAATACTTGTGGCCAAACCAATTTTAGTATCTATTTTCAACAGGCTTTATTTAAGACTCTACCATGTGGCAAAGAATAGTCTTGTGGCCGAGTGAAACCCTGCAATTTGAAGGCATAAATGGAAACAAACATGTACCAATGAGCTAGTCATTCAGCATTTGAAAGCATTTTGTGCAGCCTGCCCACAATATCCATCCAGCATTTCAGGGGAAAATTACACTTATTTTTCTGAAACTCACATGTCTCTGCATTTGAGTAATGATACTGTCTTTCTTGGGAGGTAAATGGTCAAGCAAACCAATAGTAGACAACTGAGTCCACACACAGGGCTGGACAGGCGTCAGCATCATTATTCTGATCTATGAAGTCCAGACCAGCGGTACAGAGACATTGGAGGGGGCTTAGTCCAGGACCCATGGGGATATCAAAGTTCAAGGATGCTCAAGTCTCCTGTATGACATGGCATAGCATTTGCATAAAACCCACACCATCACCCGCCCACATGCTTTAAATCATCCCCTTGTTACTTCTAACGTGGAATACAATGGCTGCAGGTCACTTCGTTTGCATGGATAGTATACATACATAGCACCCATACAAAGGAAGTTCAAGTTTTGCTTTTTTGGAACTTTCTGGAATATCTTTTTTTCAAACCTTGTGGATCCATGGTTGGTTGAATCTGTGGATGGGAAACCCATGAATATGGAGGACCAGCTGTACCAGGAAACAAAAACAGAAATGTGCTGTCCGCAGGACAGGTCAAGCACAGAGGGGACAGCCAAGTTCCTGGGTTTAGATTGAGCTCCTCCATACTTGGTGGCTCATTTTGGGTGGGGGAGTTGAATTCCATGTGCCAAGGCTCCCTTGGCACTAAGAGGGTGATGATAAAGACAATGGTGAAGAGGTAATGATGGTAGTGATGATGGCCTTTGCTTCAGAGAGCTGAGGTAGGCATCAGTCATTGTACCCAGGAAGCCCATTGGATGTGTCACATAAATGCAGGCCATTACTGCTGTCAGCACATGTCCGAGTATTCACACAGTGGTAGCATTTCTTATTACTTTAAGTGAGAAATACCTATCCATCGAGAACCCGGGGGAGGGTCAAGAATTACTACCTACTCCTTAATCTGGAGTTATCTTGGATGATCCTGCCTAATTTATACAAGCATTAAAGTAAAAGTCTGTGAATAGTCCAGATTTTATTTATTTATTTATTTTTTGGTCTTTTTGACCCTCCTGCCCCAGCCTCCTGAGTGCTGGGATTACAGGCGTGTGCCACCACACCCAGCTGAATAGTCCAGATCTTAACTTCATGCATTTATGCCTCAAAACCAAGTGTAATAAAAGAATTATGTTCTACTTTTGATTAAAAGTATTTTAAACATAATTGACTTTTACACTAAATTCAAATTAGACATTTTAATTCTAAATCCATACATTGATGAAAACCTGGTGAATGGTTTATGGTAGAAATGGTTAGTTTGACAATAATTGATTAAGTCTTCTCTCTGTGTGAGGGCTTACTACACACTGTAAAATTTTAGAAACTAAAGCAACTCTTGAGCTTGCTAGTCTTATTTATTAACTATCAGAATGTCTCCAGGCAACAGCAACATGCATTCCAAATTGATAACAGGTGATCGCTTAAATGCATTACTTTTCCAATCTTAATGTTTTCCTTTAATTGTCTAACATTTCTATTAACTAAATATGCATTTTATGAATAGTTTCTCAACAGTATATTTAAAGTTATTGATGGTGAAAGCCATTAATTTATGTTACTTTGTGGAAGTCCTTGCATATACAGCTATACATAAAGTTATTTCCAAAACATTAGGATTTGCTTCTTAAAGTACAATTCATTAGAGAAATACTGGTTGTTCAGTTATAGATTTTATGGAGAACAGTGTATTGAAAGAGATATATTATTCCTGAACTAGTGAAAGTCCTATTGTTTTTTTAAAATGATGGTAATTACAACAGAACAAAAATACACCACACTAAGAAAACGGTCATAATAGTAACGATGTGGTATATTAGTAACCATGGATACAGTTATATTGGTTTTCAGTTAGCTTTGACATAGAGCTGTCTATCCCACATGATGGTAATGATGACAGTGATGGTGGTGGTAGTGATGGTGATATTGATGATGATGAGGAGGATGATGGTTGTGATGATGATGCTGGTGGTGGTGGTGGTGGTGCTGATGATGGTGATGATAATGGCACTGATGGTGGTGATGATGACGATGGTGATGATGGTGATGATGATGATGATGATGATGATGAGAACTTGGTGAGAAGACAGGAGGGAGGAAGGCAGTTAACATTTAAAGAGAAAACTACCCCTAGATTTTCTCCCAGAAATACACAAATCATTCCTTAATTATATCCCAAATGTTCAACTTGTACTTGCACCTGTCACGACTCTGTGACTCTCCAGTAAGTGTAAATGAGCCAGGCTCTCTGGAGGTTGATTTGTCACACTATTAGAGAAAGTGTCCAGTGAGTGATCTTACTCTGAAGGGATTTTTTGCATTTCTTCCAAGTAACAAATCATTGCAGTTTTGCTTGTATTCCAAGCTTATTCTTTGCCTTTTCACTAAGTCTTGAGCTTTGAAACTTTCTCCAGGTTTGGACCCAATTACAGCCCATTGCATGATCCCTGGAGCTCTCCTCAGGGAACCCCAGCCTAGGTAGTATCCACAGACAGGTGCAGTGACTGGAAAGATCAAAGCCGGTTTAGGGTGATTTTTCATCCTACTGAAGCAATCACTTCCATGCGCAATAGCTTTCGGATATTCTCTAGCTGAGCTTCTTTCATTAGGGACCCTCGGGACACAAAGCAGGGCTGGCATCTAGCGTTGGTGCAGGTGAGTTTGCCCCTCAAGGGCTCCTGTGTTGGCGCTTCAGTCTCTAGCGTAGGCCTGCTGAGGGGGTGGCAGCTTTAAGAGGTGGACATGGTGGGAGGTCCGTAGGTCACTGGAGATGCTGCCCTCAGAGGGGATTAAGGTCACTCTCGTGGGACAGACAGTTAGTTCTCCTGAGCGCCAGTTGGGACAAGAACAAATTGTCCACAAATCCCTTTCTGGCTTCCTGTCTGTTCATGTGGTTGCCTCCTCTTGCATACTCTCC
Organism: Cuniculus paca; assembly: GCA_004365215.1. Classification (NCBI taxonomy): domain Eukaryota; kingdom Metazoa; phylum Chordata; class Mammalia; order Rodentia; family Cuniculidae; genus Cuniculus; species Cuniculus paca. Next base: position 6,132 of record RJWT010033486.1, read on the forward strand.
TACCTTTGTGACCAGCCACCAGGTCCTCACCGAGCTGATGCCAGCCCTTGAAACTTCAAAGCTGGGAGCTCAGTAGAGGTATCTTCTTTTTACGTACTCAGCCTCAGGTATTTCATGATAGGTGGTGCCTCAAACACTATGATGAATATTTCTTTTTTTTTTTTCAAAATGATTACAGTGAAAGATACATTGTCATGAATATACCTCAAAATCCTCCCCCTTGCTTTGAACACACCACACTCATCTCATCATTCTTGCCACTTTCTGCAGGAGTTCTGGAGTCCTCTTTCATGAGTGTGTCTAGTTATGCTATGCTGGATGCCTCGGTGCCCTGAATGGATCTGAAACACTGCCCTTCCGTGGTCATTTTGATTTGGAGAAGAGCCAGAAGTTGCTCCGTGCCACACCCAGTGAAGAAGGTGGAGGAGGATGCACTGTGATCTCTTACTTGACACAAATTGCTGTGAACATTTTGAACCATTTGAGGGTTCTGAGGCAGCCACAAAAGGACACTCATGAAAGAGGTCTTCCAGGACTGCTGCAGAAAGTGGCGAGAATGATGGGATGAGTGCGTCAAAACTGAGGGGGAGTATTGTAACAGGATTAATGTCAGTGCCTTTTACCCTGATCGACAGGGAAAAGAATGTTAAACCAGCTCGAAAAGTTAGGAAACTAACAATGGCCTATGTGCAAAAAAATTAAGTTGATTGGTAACACTTGGGCTTGATGATTTTTTTTTCTGCAGGACAGAAATCGTTAGTGACCTTCATCTACATCGTTATGACCTCCACATTACTTGTGAGTAGTAAATCTTCTAGAGCTTTAGAGGCGCCTCAGATGGCCTGTCAGACTGTGAGACACCATGTTAGGGTGACGCAGTGAGTTTTCTGGATTAGTTCTAAGCTCTGGCTTTTGTTTCCCAACCCCTTTTCCGCGCCAGCTGTGTGTGAGGGCCACTGGAGAAATGGGGGTGTTTTCTGGATCCCATGTGGCTGCTTTGTGCTAAGACTTCTTCCTGCGGCCACTGGCCTTGCAAATAGAGCCCTGTTAGTGCATTTGTGAGTTCCCAAGGCCTCCAAGACTGACCGTACTGGACCTTGGATATAGAGATCTGTTAGCGAGGCTGACGTCGCTGTGTAGTGTTTGCAGAGCCTTCTATTTTTAAAAAATAATTATCAGTACATGTTTGTTACGAATGCACATGATGATTATATTCATCGTGGGAAGTTGGTGCATGTCTAAGATACATTATAAGTCTTTGTATATCCCCTTCCTCTCACTTCGCTCCTTCCCTTCATCTCTTGGTCCCCTTCCTGCAAAAAAATCTATCTCCCTGTTCCCTACTACTTTTTATTTTGCCCTTTAACGTATTTATACTTTGGGTTTCTCACATAAGAAAAACCATATACTATTTAAGCTTGTGTGGGGGATTTATTTTACTTAACATTATGGTCTCATAGTGCATCAACTTTTCTACAAATGACTCCGGTTTATTCTTTATGGCAGAGTAGTACTCCGTGGTGCGTAAATACCATATTTTCTTTATCCATTCACCTGCTGATGGGCATAGAGGCTGCTTCCCAAATGTAGCTATTATGAATTGTGCTGCTACACACATGGGTGTCTGTGGATTGCTGCAGAGCCTTTCTGTAAATTTCACAAAAGCTTTTGCATACCTCTGTTTATCCGTCACCCTGCAAGAATCCTATAGAAGGAACAGTCTCCTCTGTCCCTTAATAGATAGGCCAGTGGCTTGGAGTTCTATTTCCTATTCAGTGACTGAAGTAATAGGCAGAATTCTTATACAGGAGAAGAGGATGCTAACACCAACAAAAGCAGAAACAAGACAGAAACACCTGCTACAGTGGGGCCGGCCTGCAGCTGTCTGGAGCCTGAGAAGGGAGCAGCTCTCTCGCACAATGGCCTGGCCTGAACCCCTTAGTTAAAATGCAAATGGAGGGGTGGCCTGAGAGAGTACATCCCCTGGCATCTCAGGGTCAGAAAGACCCTTTCAGCAGCTTCTGTTCAAATTGCAAATGTCCTTCCTTTGTTTGCCCAGCAGGCCTGGGAGGCAGTGCAGAATAATTCCTCCTACCCAGTACATTGGCTTCCGGCTTCCCAGTCACAGAAAGGGTTTTAAAGAGCAAAGCCCAAATTGTGTTTAAAGGCCCTCATGAAAGTCAAGGTTAACAAAGAGGCAAATTCCAGGGGCTTCACTTACTATCGCAGCAGACTGTTCTCAGCCCATTTTCCTGCGAGGCCCGAGACTCCCTTTACTTTCTCTGCCTCAGCTTAGTGAGCACAATTAAATATGGAGAGTTCCTGAGAACTTGGACGATTCCAAGGAATCCCCCACAGGGTCACAGGAGTGACATCAAGGGATAATGGACCACAGAGCAGGAGCTCTGAGGGACCAGCGGCACCCTTCGGTCATCAGGGCTGGGGTCACCCTTGGGGCCTTGGGTGGCAGTGGCCTGGCATCATTTTCTGAGGCAAGTGCTGCTCAGCCTCCTGGCCAACGCCCTTCCAGGAAATTCAGAGGGAATTTGCTTTGGAGGAGAACTAGTCTGTGACCACAAGGCGCATGCTCAAGATGACCCGAGCTTTCCAGCAGCTTTCTTTTCCGTGGAAGCAGGAAGCCGACTCCAGAGGCTCTATTCTGTTCCAGTGACCAAGGGAACCTTTGGAAAGAGCACAGATTTTCCGTGTGAGAAGTACATGTTTTCTTGACTTGCTGAACATCAATCAAGGCTGCATAAAAGAACACACAGACATGAGGATCTGGCCTCAGCTTAAAATTGCTCATGAAGAAAAGCGATTAGAAGAAAAAAAGTTTATTTGATTGTTAATTATGTGAGTGGCCCCAAGTGTCCTGTCTCTCCCCACGCAGGAAGACCCGAGATTCCTTCAGCCTGCTCCCCCTCCCCACCTCTGAGTGTGGCTCCCTGCAGCCAGCGGCCCTCGCCCCTCCTTGCTCCCCACCGTGGCCTTGCTGCTGTCTCCTCTCGGGTCACAGGAGTCACGGGCCTGCAGAAGAGGTGCTTTCCCTGCCTGTGTCGCAGTGCACCTGGCTGAGATGGTAAGCTTCTTTGGCTCAGGTCTTGGAACATTCCCCGAGCAGACATCCATCCGGTTCCTGCCATGGGACTCAATGGAGCCCGTTTGGTGGGGACTGGGACCGACCCCACCCTATCACCTCATCCACATCACATGGTCTTGGAGAACTTCAGCCCACAGGTGCAAGAAACAGCCTTTCTTGGTTTACTTCAAATTCTTATGTGTTCCACCTACCAGGCCGGGGAGAGCTGAGGCTCACTGCTATGGCCCCTCCCATTCTCCTGGGCTGCCTTGCTTCCCACCCAGTGGGACAGGGCCTCTGACACCCAGCGGGTCTCTGGAGGTCCATGGAGCAGGAGGGAGGTCTAACGCTGGGACCTCAGCCGCTTAACTGTAGCCGTCGGCCCCTAAGGCTCCCAGTCTCCTCCACCAGTGCAGTCAGGGAGGGGGCACAGGACACCTGTGTGCACAGGCCGATGAACCTCAGACCTGTCTGCCGTCCTAAAACGGAAAGAGACATTGTGCCCTGGGACACTTTGTCTGGTCTTCTCAATGACCTTAACTGAGAAAAGGAAAGATGGCCTTCACCTAGGTCTGGGTAGTCTAGCCAATGTCCTGGTAGCTGGGAACTATGAAAAGGCCATCTCTTCTTGATATCGGGGAGAGTGTGTACAAAACAGTGTCTCCTGGAAAACCAGGTCGTCAACTGCAATGTGAGACCAAGAGGACACCTGGGGAAGGAGGGTGAAAGTCTCAGAGACATCCTCCGTCCCACCCACCCGGCTGTGCTCCGCCCACTGGGGTCCTGGCCCTGTGGGCTGCCCGTCCACAGCTCTGGTCTCTGGTCTCTTCCTGGTGTGACTGCGGGAAGCCTGGCAGGAAGTGGACCTGTGGGAATGACACCAGGCAAGGGGGTCATTTGACTCAGAGAGAGCGGAAACAAGACTGGGAAAAATATCGCAAGCACAGGCAGTGCTGCACAGGAAGTAGATTTATTTTGTTGAGGGTTGGGATGAAGAGGATTCAGCCGAATTGGGGCTTTGGTTAAAGGGAATCCGCAGTTGCTCCACAGAGGGACCAAGTTGCTGCTTGCAGACGAGAGACAGCAGCAGCAGGTTTTGATGAATTCGCCAGGGTGGGCTGCATCTGGTAATTCTCATTGGCCAGGTGTTGGTTCCAAGGGTGTCTCTTCTGTGATGGGCTGGGGCCACCAGGTGGCCACAGCCAACTCATCTTGGAGGCTGCTGAATTTTTGTACAACTGACGCCTTCGTTCTGCACAAAACACCCTGGTCTTGTGGCCTGGGTCCCATGACAGAGCTGAAGGACTTGGGTTTGTGGGCTGCAGTGGCCAGAGAAGATAGAAAGAAAAAATATAACAGCTCCAATGGGCCATAGGCCAAGCTCACCCTGTGTCACACTCTTGGATAAAATATTTTTAAATGATCAACTTGTCTGACCGGGGTGGAGACAGACATGGCATGAAGACTGAGATGCCAAGCCTGTCTCCGTCTTTAGTCACCTATCACAGTTCTGTGGGTCCAAGTGGTCCCCAGGAAGTCCCCCAGGTCCTGTTACTGTGACCCATGCATCAGAGGCATCCACTTCTGCGCCGGTGGGAAAAGCTGTGGGACCGCGATCCGCGCTTCTGATGTGACGGAGAGCACGTGAAGCTAGAGGGTGTATTTAGGGTTTTTTCGGTAACAGTTTTTCACCTTGGGCAGACCTGCTGCTTCTGTGGTTTGGTTGGGGTCTCCCAAAGGGTGTGCTGAAACACGCCGTGGTCCAAAGCATGCGAGGGGTTTATTTTGTCATCCCGGCTTCCTGTCCACTAGGGCGACTCCTAACTGCCCCAAGGGGCTGGGCTGTGGCCCCCTTTCCTGGTGTTTGAGCTGCAGGACCCATGATGATCCAGTCTCCTTCTTTCCACTTCCCAGGTCCCCTCAGGCAGCTCCCACCCTGTGCCTGTGTCTTTCAAGTGACCTTGGCTCCTGGGCTCTGGGGACACCTCCTTCCGGACCTCTGCCTGGAGGTGCCAGCTGCAGCCCGATGCTACTGGTTACCTCAGATGCTGCAGTTACTTTATTGTCCCTCATCAGGCTTCTCACTTCCTCGCATACCGGGAGGTATTTCCGATCAGATTTTCTCAGCTTTAAAACTGGGATTGACTTCTTATGCCCGCCGGATGCTGACTCGGTCACACGCCACTGTGTGCTTCCTGGCAAACGGCTTTCTGCTGCGGTGCCTCAGTGTCCTGGTCTGGAAAGCAGAATAACAGCTCTCTTTGCCTTGGAGGATGTGGGGTTGGGTGGCTGACACGAGGCCATACTTACTGGAAAATCCCTCGCGGAGGGAGGTTCTGGGGACGGTCCACAGAGAGGAAACCATGCAGGGGCCGAAGGGTGACTTCTGGACACCGCGTTCAGGGAGCGTGGACCAGAGCGAGGACGTGGTTCCCTGTTCAGGTCTTTTCCAATTCTCTGGATCTGTCAGGGCTGTTCCTGTGTGTCTTCAACTCATGCCTGACCCTTGGGGTCTCTGTATCGAATCCAGACAGGATAGGTCTTGGAGGTGACCAGGAAGTGGAACTCGACGGCATCGCTCTGCTTACCCAGAATTTGTTTCTAGCCAGCTTAGCCTGATGGCAAAGGATACCATGCTCCATTTCTGGAGGTGATAAAAAGTTCATTAAACAATGAATTCATTTCAGTTAACACACACAAAAAAGACTGGCTTGGAAAAACAGAAGTAACGCAGAGCAGGACCCAGCAGAGCTCGAATAACAGTCTGGAAGCCCCTCGTCGTCGCAGTCAGGGCACAGAACAACAAAGGCAGCTCTGCCTTTGAGCAGCACACAGTCCACGCCAAGTTCAACAGGAATAATGTGACAGAACGTAATTAAATAGCAAGTAATTTATTACAGTCACAAATTGGGAGAAAGCTTAAAGACGCGGGGGCCAGAGGGTTTGAGGCGTGGAGGGGGTGGAGAGGTGACTGCAAAATCCCTGGCAGTGGACACAGGTGTGGAAGAGGGAGGACGGCGCCCCAAGGCTGCAGTGCCGAGGACGGGGATCCATAGGGCAGGAACGGGCTTGGGTTTCTGAGGCAGGGCCCCAGGTCCTGTCATGTTAAGACGGTGACTGACTGAGGGTGGGAAACGAGGCGTTCTGCATCATTAAGAACAGGCTCCGTGGGACACAGCCATCCTCCCAGGATTGGTTTTGGCCGCAGTGTGCAGGGTCTGCAGCCAGCTGAGCCCCTGAAGGGAAGGTCCAGCTAGCTGGAGAGGATGCTGTCACTAGCGCTCGGCCATCCTTAGTGGGGGAGGGCCAGGGAAGGGGCCACAGGAGCCGAGAGGGGCTCCAGACTCCTCCTTCAAGGCAGCCAAGGGTGAAAAGACCCTCCAGGGACCAGGGCAGGAGACAGCCCTGGGAAGGGAGAGGTCAAGGGGCTCCCATCAGACCCCTACCTGGACACGGAGGTCTGGCTCCTGCTGTCATGCCAGGAGAGAAGGCCACAGGGCTGGCTTCCGATCAAGGACCCTCTGCGTGGGGGGCTCCCCACAGGTGCTGGGTCAGACTGAGGTTCTGCCTGGGAGGCCCCAGCTCCATCCGTCCTCCTTTCTGCAGGGGTCCTCGTCTTCCTCCCACGTGCTGCTGACAGAAGGTGGCCGTGACTGACACTTCTGCCTCTGGAGGAGCCATCAGGATGAAAGCGGTGGGCACAGACACACGTGTAGCCTCTGGGTAGACAGCGCAGGGCCCAGGTGAGTGGCTGCCATGGAACAAACATGCATTCTCACACTCGGCTGCCACACCCACATGTCTCTAGGACACAGAGGAGAAGTGGACGTTTGTGGACATGGATGCCATCTTCATGCAAGCCGTTTCCCTTTCTGGTTTTAATTTCTAAATTATTAATTGGTACATAACTATACAGTGTGCTATTTTGATATATGTACACAATGTGTAATGATCAGATGGAGGCTATTTAACATAGCAGTCATCTCCATGTTTATCATTCATTTCTCATGGGAGCATTTGAAATCCTCTCTTCTGCTTATTTTGACATACACAGTACGGTATTGTTACCTATTGTCACCCTACTATAGAACCAGCCCCAGGAGTAATTCCTCACATCTGACTGTCTCCATACTCATTGCCTGACCTCTCCCTCTGTCACCTTCTCCCTCCCCTCCCCGGCCTGTGGTAACCATTCTATTTCTTTGAGACCATTTTCTTCTTTTAAATCCACACAAAAGAGAATCACGCAATATTTTTCTTTCTATGCTTGTTTTATTATGCTTAACATAATGGCCTCTGGTTCTATCCGTGTTGCCACAAGCGGTGAGATTCCATTCTTTTTTATGGCTAGGTAATATTCCACCATGTATAAATGCCCCATTTTCTTTCTCTCCTGATCTGTTCATAGACACTCGGCTCAATTCCACATCTTGGCTATTGTTGCAATGTTTTATTGTAGGTGATGTGAGAAAATTCTAAGAATAACATAAAATCATGCTCCGTCCCTCTTATCAATGGCCATGTGTCCTATGCACTTAGCAAGTCACTTGCTTTGAGCTCTATTAATACGCAGTGTGTGCAGGATACATTTTCTTCTGTCCCAGGAATGGAGCATGAAATGGATGTTAGGAACGGCAAAGTCTATGAAGATATCATCCTAACCAGCAGCTCATTGCTATGGAAGACA
>RJWT010033487.1:0-13888 GCA_004365215.1 Cuniculus paca
GCCACAATGAGACCTGACCACCCTCTCTGTCAGGACTCTGTGCAGACTAACTGGGAGGTAAACACTGACACCACGGCCAGCACGCAGAGTCTTCACCGCCATTTGCCTGTCTCCTTCCTTGACTGATGGGTAGAATGGATACACACCCTGCGAAGGAGTGTTTTTCTGCTGACACAAGCTGCCCTAAATGAAATCTGATCTAGAATGGGAAGTGCTAAACAAATAAAAAGAAATTTACTCTTGGAATATTATTGCCACCATGACGGATGTCTGCTCCTAAGGCCATTTCTCAAGAGTTCACAGTACAGGAAAGTGCTCACGCTTGATTTTATGTACGTGTAGAAAATAAATTGTATGACAAGGGTGGCGACATTTGGACTGAGAAAAGGCTCAGCCGAGGAACTAAAAATGTAAGGAGACTCACAATGAAAATAATGCTGGAATGGAAGGTGAAAGGGGCACGTTTGGAAAGCTTGCCGTGTGGCATGACGGGAGGAAGCATGGCGCTGGAGAAAGAATGTCAGCGGTTCTCGGCTGCTGAAGCCATGATCTTCTCTTAAAATCTCAGCAAGGTGGAAAAGAAAAAATATGAGGCCAGGTTCTAACTCTGTTATCACAACTGGCTTAAATTAGTATTCTGTGTTTTGCTGGCCACATAGCGAGCACAAGGAGAGGAAAACTAGCCATCCTTTAAATGGGGTCTTTACCTGAGTTTCTGTCAGCACAGTTGCCATCATTAGAGGGATCCAGACCTCAGAGAAAGTGTTTGACACAATGTCACGCAGCACACAAGTGACAAAGGGAGTTCTAAAACTCAGCTCTATGAGCTCCCAATCTCAGCTTTTGTGTGAAGAACCAAGATTGTTATGTAGGCATGGATGGGAGACAGGTTTTACTCACATACCAACTCTGATTGATTGATTCATTGTGCTTGGTTGAGGTGTGGGAGATCAATTGTAGCTCAGCATGAGAAAAGACTGTGATTAGCAATGTCTGTTATGGGTGCCAGATCTACAGATAGACTGGAAATTGTCATTCCTAACCTAGAGCTCAGGCCAGCAAAACACAGCCTAAGGGACAAATCAGCCCACTGACTATTGTTAGAAATAAAATTTCATCAGAACACAGCCACTCTTATTCGTTTGCCTATTGTCTGTGGCTACTTGTGCTCAACAACCAGAGAGTTAAATAGCAAAGACTACGTGATCCACAAAGTCTAAATTATGTACAAATTCTCCCACTAGTCCTTGTTCTAGAGGATACCCAGCCCCAGATGATTGGGTTCCAATCAAACACTGAAGTATTCATTCATTCATCACATATTTAGCTCATGTCTCATATGTGCCAGACATGATGCTAAGTGCAGTTCATATCAACATCCTCCTGAAACAATTTCCCCTGGTGGTGACAGCATGGCTGCAAGAGGCATTCTTGTACTCTTGCTCAACAATATTCCGTGTGCTTCTTGGTTTACATTCAACAGGAAAGAACCTACTTATCTTGGTTACTTTTCTGTTGCTGAGACAAAATACCTGACACCCACAATTAAGGAAAAAAAGGTTTATTTCGCTCACAGTTTGAGGAGGTTTCAGTCCATAATCAGCTGGCTCCAAGGCAGGATGGCATGGCACAGGGACAACACTTCCAGATGGCAGAAGACAGCAAAGCAACAAGGGCAGAAGAGGGAGAGCAACCCTCTTCTCCTCCCTTATAACTGTAAGCAGCCCCCTCCACCCCGGAGGCAGGTGTAGCACTCACACCATCTCTGTGCCCTCCTCTTGCACAGTCTCAGGATGTTTTCAAAGACAGGACCCTGGCCCCCTGCTGACTTGCTTAGTAAAACTTCTTAAGTTGACACAATTTGTCAATTATAACACTGCTCCTCCCCTCAGTGCAATTAAACCACTAGATCACAAGCCTAATCCCAGACTAGAAGCTTTGCTTTGCTCTCATCTTGTCTTGTCTTCTTTCCTCTTTATCCTCTTTCTCTTCTTTTGCTTCTTTCTTTCTTCCTTTCTTCCTTTCTTTCTTTCTTTCTTTCTTTCTTTCTTTCTTTCTTTCTTTCTTCACTCTTTCTTGTACTGAGCTACATTGGACCCAGGGTCCTCGTACTGAGCTACACCCTTACCCCTTTTTTATGCTTTTATTTTGGGACAAGGTCTTGCTAAATTTTCCAGATTGGTCTTAAATTTGTAATCCTCTTGACTCAACCTCCCAGAGTGCTGAGATTACAAGGTAGCATTTGCCAGGGGTATGCCATGCAGATTAGCTCTATTAGGTCCCTAAACAGGATGGGACAATAATTTCCTCTGAGTTACTTGAGGAAACATGAAAGAGTCCACAAAGTCAATTTTCAGTTGAGAACCAGGAGAAGACACTGGATGAGCAGTGGACAACCACGGTCCCTTTTGCCATCGTGCACACACAGGTGGTGGTCTTGGATTACAAGGACAAGAAGGAAAGGGTAGGGATGATCAGTGCAAATATTGGACAGGGAAAATCTTGTTAGATAATGTTATAGTGGTAAGGTTCAGAGAGCAAGATCAGCCTTAAATTTCTGATTTGAACAATGAGTCGAGGATTTTTACCAACAGGGTACATGAGCAGAGAGGTTGGGAAACTCTAAACCAGTCACTCTCAGTTCTGCCTGCCCAGCAGAATTAACAGTAAACTTTTTTTAAAAAAATCTTACATATAGGCCCCTCCCCAGACTGGTTAAACCAAAAGCCCAAGAAAGATGGAGGGCATTTGTATTTTTTGAATGTCTCCTCAGGAGATTTAAATGTGCACCCTGAATTGAGAACTTTTACCTAAAGCATTTGTGGAGGAATAAAACCAAGAGACCCTTTGTAAGTCCTGCCCAATGTCACACCCCTAGCCACTTTATTTCAGTGAACTTTGTTGGGGGGTCCACTGTGTGTAAGGAGAAGGTATGTTACTAGACTTCATGGTTAGTGGCTGTCACAAACACAGTTAACACACAAGAATCCCCATGTCATGGAGAGGAGGGAGGACCAGGATTCTTTCCTAGGTGGTACAGTATAAAGAGCAGCGACCCACTTCCTGGCCATGCCACTGCGAGGCCCTGGGGAGCCATGCACATAAAGAGCCTGTTTCAACTCATTGAAAAGTGGACACAAGCATGTCTACCTTGGAAAGGTATCTAGGGCTTAACTGAGGGAATGAATGGAAAGACTGCAGAGCATACTAGAGGAGCTTGGAAATTATTGAGACTTTTTCAGTGGTGTGGGAACAGTGGAATTTTCAGAGCTTGAACTGGGAAATAACACTGCAGCTGACCTCTAGCCCTGCCAGAGGGTCTCTGTGAGCCCAGGGCATGTGAATTCATAGCATGGTGAGCTACTGTGATTCCAGTTCAGGTTTTCATAATGAAATGACATCTCCCAAGACAACTGAACCCAGAGGGGAACTCAATATAAATATAGAGGGTTTCATAGTTCTTTTGAAAGTCCATCAGCATGGCTTGTCTTTAGGTTCCATTGCTTCTAGGGTGGGTCATCGTTGGTAGCCAAGCTGGCCATGGCATCTGCTGTCACAGTGAGTCACTCCATCCAGTCAGTCCGTCAGGGTGCTGATAGACCACCGAATTGGAGCCCCTGCCCTGGAAGAGGATATGAGTCACAAAGAGCTTGCACAAGGGTGGAGTGTGTGTGTATACATGTGTGTGTGTGTGTGTGTGTGTCAGTACAAAGGACTCACTCATTCATTCAACACCCATCACAAGAAGCATGTGAACATGTTACCGAAGTTTCCTGGACAAGAAATTTAATCTTTACCCACAGAAAGAAGATTCAAGCTTCTTGGGGGAAAGTGTGAGAAAGAAGTATCCTTCACGCATGCTGTCTGGATCAAAGTGCCATCATCCAGAAGGGAGGAGGACAAGCATGTGGAGTACTTCATGTGTGCCATGTACCGACACTGCACAGACAAAGCATCACAACTAACTAGGCTGCTCTCTAAATCTCTTCATCTTATGGCTCCATTTTTATTCTATGCCTCACAGGTTTGCTTTGAATTATAAATTATTAATAGCAGTAAGGAACAGCCATTAGTCACCTCTCTGCACCAGGCACTATGCTGAATAGAGGACACATGCTGTCTCTGTATACCACAATGTCCTAAACCACAGGCACAGCCGAGGACCAGGCAAGCAGGCAGACCCCACAGCCTCAACCCTACACTCCCATCAGACTTCACACATGAAGGACAGAGCCAGGGTTAAAAGCCACTGGATTTCAAGTCTCATTCCTCACCCACATTAAATAAATGAGGGAACTGTACTGCACTTTTAATTTCTGAGCTTCATGTAAGAAACCAATGGTTGGAACCTGGATTTTGCTGGTTTCCAGTCCACTGTCATTTTGTACTTTTAATTTGCCCTGCAAAGTCACAAGCAAATGGCCAAGGAAGCCGGGCAAAGGTTGGGGAAGTCTCAGAGTTTGGGGCATTGCCCATTGAGCAACCATGGAAACACATGGGCAAACACACCAGGTCAGTTTGCTCTCATGATGGATGGAGAGATGCTTGGCTGAGTCGGCCCCATGCCCACATCTTGTCAGGTATCAGCCATTCAGTTAGCACCACAAGGCTGCAAATTAAGCATAATGCTCTCTGTGTCACAGGAAACAGAGGCCCATGGAGCAGAGTGATTTGGCTAAGGTCACTTAGCTGGATGTGACAGAGTTCGTACTAGAACAATAGTTTGTCTTTCCTCTTATCCTGAGATTCCTTGAAGTCTGAAGCATATTTTGATCTTTGTTTTCCTGGCACTTGTCACAATGCCTGGAACTCAGCAAAGCCTTCATAATTGGAAGTTTACGTTCATCTTTGACACTAATAATACTCATCCGAGAATTGCATTGGCATCACGCCAGTTACTATATAGTGTGCTATTTTTTCAATGTTCAAAATAAGCCTAGGTGATGGATATTTATATACACTTTTAAAATGGAGAAACACACTTGGAGAGACTAAGGGTAAGTTATTAGTACATGGCACAGGTAGAATTTAAATCTAAGTTTGTGCAACTCAAATATTGTGTGTTGCTGGAGAGTGTGATTGCAGGAATGCCCCAGCATCTACACCCAAGATATTCTCTACAATTGCTCTCATTAGCTCTGCTCTTCTTTGCAAAGTGAGGAATAGGAGACTGCAAGGCAGGAACTCAGTTTTCCAACACTTTCCAGACTGGCTTGGAAATAAGTAAGAATTAATGGAACTTGGTGCTGCTTGTAAATTATTTTTGTACCTGAAATGTGTTGGGAGCCAGCTGGCTGCTGCCACAGCTCCAATGTCACCTGGCGCTTTCTTCTGAACTGGATGAATAAATCATGGGAACAGTTAAGCCAGACTGTGTCTGTCTGGGTCTGTATCTGATAAGCTGCTCACAGTGACAAGCAAACTGTGTTCCCTTTTCTGCAGAGCCGGCTGTGTAGAAGGTGATAAGAATCACTAGATTTTAGAATGGGAAAGTCCATCCAAACCCTTTGCTTTATGGGTAGAGAAATGGAGACCCAGAGGCTTGGGCTGGTGTATTGGATTATGAGACATGGAAATCCATTGCACTACATGGAGGCAGGCTTCTGCGAGCACGGAAGGTCTTTCAACAGAGCACACTTGCAGGGCAGGAAACCAGAACCCAGAAAGTCCTCCCCCTTGTGGTGGACACACAGGCACCACACAGATCCCTGTGCAGCACAAGCACCTCCCGCAGAGGGGAGTGACACCAGTGACCACCGTCACTTGCCTTGTCCAGGTCATGCATGTGTTACTGGTGCAGCCTACATTCTGTGATTGAGCAAGGTCGGGCAAAAAGGTCCAAGCATTTCACCCTAACAGAGGACAGCTTCATGGGCCAAATTTGCTGCAGATCGCCCTCAAGGTGGGCTGAGGCTCTATTTGACTTGATCACAATTCAACTTCCTCCTCTGCCTAGTACTAGTTTTACACACTTCTTTTTCCTGGTGTTGATCCTTGCACCCCAAACTTTAAATATCTCTCACTGCAAAACCCTGACTCTCTCTGGTCCTGTGGTATTCCTGCATTGTTAGGTTTGCCAGTGCCATTCAACAATCCTTTTCCCTATGAATAACCCACCATAGAAGCCCCTACGTGGCTGCCTAGGCAGCTGTGACCAATCGTAATTTCCAAGTGGCTACAGCAGCACTTTTAGTCCTTTAAGTTCTTCCAGAAACTGGCTGTTCTTTATTAAGTGGCAGAATCTATTCCTCCTCCTATTAATCCAGGGCTGGAGTTGTGACCATCTTGATAAACAGTATAACAGAAATGACCACACGTGACATCTGAGGTTGAGTTGTAAGAGGCAATATGGCTTCCACCCAGCTCCTCTCTCTTTCTCTGGCACACTCCGTCTTGAACTCCACTTACCAAGGTGAGAGGGGTTGTGCTCTGAAGCCACACAGGGAAGGAAGGAAGCCTCCTGCAAACAGCAGCACCGGCAGCTAGAATGCTGTTGAGCGAATGAGGTTTCAGATGATTAGAGCTCCCTACCTTCGAATCTCCAAACTAGAACCCTAGATACAGTGGACCAATTATCCCCACTATGCCCTTTCTGAATCACAGGCCCTCGGAATCCAGGAGTATACTAGGTGGCTCTCATTGTTTGATTCCCAGCCATAATAACGGAAACAGCTCTGATATTCCTAGGACTCTGACCTGTCTCCCACACCCAAATGACTCCATTTCCAGGTCCCAACTCCAAACTCCTTGGAGAGAGAAACTGATTGGTCCAAGAGATGGGCACTAGGCTCAGATTGGACCAGTCATCTTTTTCCTGTGCCACGTGACCAGGAAGGCATATTCAAATGTAGAGGGCTTTTTCATTTGGAATCATTATACTCATTAAATAATTACTGCGTGTTGTGCAAGTTGTATGTTTGCATACTGTGTTACAGAAATAAGGAAGATATGGTCCAGCCATCAAGAAGCTTCAGGTGTAGGAACTGGATGATAAACAAGAAGAATGCATTCTTTTCCTAAGGTAGTATGTGGAACTTAACTTATTGGCACACTACAATGTGGCCAGAAAGGAAAGGACTAGTGTTTACTCCCTCTAGATCCAGAATCAGTACCATTTATTAAATATCTACAATAAATCTCAGGGCTAGAGCAGAGGGCATTTCCACATACACGATTCTATATGATGAATATCTGAAACTCCTAACATGTCTTAAATGACATAATGGCTTGAATTTGAGGTTAGATCTGTTTCTGAAGTCCAGCACTCTTGTGATTCCCACAGCCGCACAAACACATGACATTGCCTCCCCCGACAGCTTTAACATTGATAGTTCCCCTCACCCCGAGACTTGCCCAGTCATCATGGTTGCAGACTAAATGCTGAATCATAATGGAGTCCAGCTCCTTCTTCCCAGAAACCCATGCAGTTTCTTCTTCCCAGCTGCCTTTGCCAAACCCCCTGCATGCTACAAATGCTCCTACCTCCTTCAGCCACGTCTTGCTGAACAGCCCATGTCAGCAGCCCTGTGCCCTCCCCCATCAGAGTACATTTAAGCTCACCCCTCTCCTTTGTCTTCAGAGAATCAGTGCACCTGTGTAGTGCATTGGTTCTCTCCGTGCCCATAAATAAACTTTTATCTCTTTCCTCTCTTTTCTCTGCACCACTTGAATGTTTTTATAGCTGCCTCAGATTGAGTTAAAAAAGCTCAATCAAACATGGCTCAGAGGTGGCTGGGGCTCTGTCTGACTGAGGATAGAGAAATGCTTAAGCACATGGGTTCTGGAGACAGCCTGCCCAGTTTCAAGTCATAGCTCCACCACTTGTTAGACACCCTGATGAAGGGACAATAAAGGGCAAGTTTGGCCTCAGTCTCCCTGTCTGTACAATTGTGAGATAGCACCACCCTCACTGGGCTATTGTAGGGATAAGAAGAGAGTAGGTGTGGAACAAGCCTGGAAGATTAATACACAGTAAGTGCTCAATGTCTGTTCACTCCTGTGGTCTAGTTTGAGGGCCCGGAGAAGGATTCCTACTGGAGATAGAGATGGGCTCCTGAGAGTGGGTGGACTTAGACTAGGAAGTGATTTTCTGCTGGAGGAAAAAGCAGGAACAAAACTAGGAAAACTGAGGGCTGTTTGCAGGAACAGTTAGCAGTGTCATTTATTAGTAATGTCAATGGTGGCTTTAAATAAGTGTCTGTACTTTATTTTCCACCTTTTCTACTAGCATGTAAGCTCTATGAGAGAAAGGGCTCCAAGGTACATAGAGAGCAACACTTAGGGCTGAAGCTGCATGGTAAACTTTTATTGACCAAGGTAATGAGACTCTGCTACCTCTCCTCTCTGTGTCTTAGCACCCTGCCTTCCGAACAAGGGATAACGCACCCTCTTCATGGGTTGCTGAGAGGCTTACGTGAGATAATCATGCAAATCCTGGCCCAGGGAAAGTGTTAAATACCTGCTAATTCCCTTTCCTTAAAACTGTGCATAGAGGAGGTCAACTGTGGTGTGGGATAGATAAGAGAGATCTTTGTGGTCTGGGATCTTTGTGCAAATGGGAAGTGGACCAAGAGATGGAGGGAGAGACAAGGAAGAAGAAGGAAATGGAAGCAGAAAGAATTAAGATGTGTTGTGCACATGTATAAACTCCCCTTTGATGAATGTAATCATTATGCACTGCAACCATATGCTAAAAAAACACCAAAAGAATGACACTCTTGAATCTGCAATTCAGAGGCCTCACTGTTCCAAGAAAACTTTAATAGGAAAAAGCACAGACATATTTCTCATTATTTAACTTTTTGGGATAGAAAAGGTATCCTATGGATACCCAGCTATAACACTATAGCAGTAAGATACTTTTGACAATTAGCAAAAGAAGAACTGACTTAAAAACAGGTACAGGTGAGTGGATTGAGGCATAGGTGTGGGCTAGACAAGTTAGGGACATCTTCAGGAAGAAGGAAAACTAAAACTGGGCCTTGAAAGGCAAAGCTAAGTGTGTTTGATTTAGAATCTAGACAGATACTGAGTTCCTAATGAGGCAGTGACAGTGGTTGTCAGTATGTGTGACCCATCTTCCTGTGCATCAGAACCACCAAGGCAGAATCCCTGTGCTGAGCGGATGTGTCCACCAGAAAGGGACACAAACCACTTGATTAAAACTGGATTGCAACGTGGCCTAGCAAGCCATTACACTGGTTCAATTGGTCTTCCCTTCTGCAAGACAGAGAGTTTGATGGGTGAGCCCCAGGGTTCCCCTGGCCCTGATGCTCTCCAGCTCATGGACAGGCACCAATTAGCCATCCCTAGAAGACAGGAGTCTGTACAGTCATTCAATTACATACACACACACTATTACATTTTCAAAGAAAATCCTGAAAAAAGCATAAATTGGTTTAACTGAAGACGTGGTTTGGTGTAAGGATCCAAATACAGAGTTAATCCAACACAAGTAAGAGTTGACCATTCTTGATCTTCCATCTGTATGAGGAGGGGGCTGGATGAAGAGTGGAAGAATGATGACTCTTTCAAAACACCAACTTTTTTTTTTTTTTTTGTGGCATCGGGGATTGAATTTATGACTTCGAGCTTTCCAGGCAGGCTCTTAGGCCACTGAACTAGATCCCAGGCCCTTGTCTTTTGGAGACAGGGTCTCCCTATGCTGTTCAGGCTGGCCTTGAGCTCACTTTGTAGCCCAGGCTGGTCTAGAACTTGCAACAGTCCTCCTTGTCTCAGCCTCCTGAGTGCTGGGATTACAGGCATGTGCCACCAGACCCGGCCTAGCATCAACTTTTTATGATTCTCCTGGGCTAAGATCCTTTAGATGTAAATGCCAGGAAAGCTGAGGAGACCCTTGGGATCCTGTCCATTTGGACAACCTGCAGAGTTTTGGAATCTGGGTCCATCTCTGGCCACACCAGATCAGCCTCACCACTTATTTCATTCTCTGGCACATCTTGTGCTATAACAAAGGCCTCTATGTTCTGAAAGATCTTCTCTGGGTCGGAGTATAGCTACCGCCCATCCCAACTAGCTTCAGCAAATTGTCTGAGCCTCAGGAGCTGGTTTCTTATGATCCCTGCCAGTGCTAGAAATAAAGATGGATGGATAACGACTCATAAAAGCCTGCCAATGGCACTTAGGGCAGCGGAAAGATTCTGGAGCCAAGAAACCTAGGGCTGCACACTAGGCTCTGGCTCCATGAGCTGTTTGTCCTTAGGCAGGTGCCAGCCATCTATGAGGACACTTCAGAGGTCTCAAAAAGGGTATGGGCTCCTGCACACCTCAGGATGGACTCATGAAGATCAAATGAGATCAGAGATGCAGACTCAAGGTTAAGACAATGCTCACAGCTACAGAGAGCTTAATAACTTACAAAGCATGCCATTGTTAACACACACTCACATGAAGCACCCCCAATAGTCCTACAAGGAAACAGGATGAGCCCTTTTGTCCCCTTACTCCTTACTCTTCACCCCTGCTCCTCTTGTACGGTTCTTAGAAAATTAAGCCTTCAACTCTGCATCTAATTATTTATGCTTCCATCCAATCTCCACATCTTGAATAGAAGCCAGAACGTCTGCTACATCTGATCATCCTTGCTTTACGTGACCCCTCCACTCACTGCTTTAGACAAGGTTGGATCTCAGTAAACAATGAAAGTAAGAAACACAAGAGGGACTGAAAGGGAAAGGAGATTGGGAAGTATGTCACTGAGTGCTCTTCCTAGTGAAATTGTCATGGTATAAATAAAGCTCTCCACAATGGCAGCCAATGCCCCCCAAAGATTATCTACATTCAAATTAATTAAAACTGTGTAAGATTAAGGATTCAGCTCCGCCACTGCACTAGCCACATGTTATGTGTTCAGGAACCGTGGGTGGCAGGTGTCCCCTGTATTACACGGCACAGACATTGCACATTCCTGTCATTGCTGGATGGTCTCCTGAACAGTGCTGGCATGGAGAGGAGGGTCCTGGAGTCAGGCAGAATGGAGTCCCAACCTGCCTCTGGGCACCATGAAAATCATTTCTCCTCTCTACACCTTGGTACCCAAATTTGCAATATTAAGACACTCGCAGAGATAATATATCCATGTCTCTCTCATGACGGGATTGTCAAGTGGACTAAGGAAATGAATTCTTTTGTCACATTGGCAAGCCCTCTGTGACAATGCTCCCTGTGATAGTATGGTAACAATGGAAGTGTTACCATGGAAAGTGATGTCATAAATTGAATAAAACTCAGACAGATGGGAGGGACAAAGTCTGAATCTCATTCCGCTTGCCACCTGCATCATAGGAAGATTATCCAACCTCTCCAGGTCTCATTTTCTCCCTTCCTAGATGGGACAAAGTCATTACACTATTTAATTCTTATCATGGCCTTATAAGTTAAATATATAAATAACTTGACTCAGCACACATTCAATAATTGAGAAATCACTACGTTTTATTAATGTAAAAGACATTGATTGATCTAATCCTAGGAATATTAACTGTTTTGTTCCAAGAACTAATAGAATTAGTAGTACAATCATCTTGGCTATCTTAAGTGTATATATACAGATTTATATTTTGCATGTCTGTATCTGGTAATCTAAGTAATTCTTTTGAAGATAACTATACAAAATAACAATCTTTGTTATGTTCCGACCACCTTGTTTTGAAAGCCTATATTGTTATTGTTTTGGGCTCTCTGTTATTGTTATTTGTCTCTTTTGTTTCTTGTTTGTCTTGTGTTTTGTTTTGTTATTCTGTCTAACAAAGAAAGGATAGCTGTACATGTATAGGCTTATACATGCCTAGAACTACTCCTAAACAGTTTACAAGAACTGATTTTATTATGTGTGATGGTATGAACAGCTTCTTTGAAGAAAACAAGACATTATGGTAGCCATTGCTGATTTCTTATCATCATGTTTTGAAGTCCAATAATGCTTTTATTCTTTGATTTGATTGGTTTTAGTCTGTTTTCTATTATTTGATTTCAATATGGGAGAAGGTATGGACAGTTATTTTGAGGAAAACAAGAGACATAGTGGTAGCCATTGGTGATTTCCTATTGTCTGGTTTTGAAGGTCTGTAATGCTTTCATTCTTTTGTTCTGATTGGTTTTATACTATTCTGTTTCGTTTGAATTTACTGTGTGTGAAGGTATGAACAACTATTTTGAAGAAAGAAAGAGACACTGTGGTAGCCACTGTTGATTTCCTATTGACTTGTTTTGAAGTCCTGTGTTGCTTGCATTGTTCTGTTCTGATCTGCTTTGTTCTGTTTTGTTTTGTTTTATTCTCTGTAAAATAAAAAAGACATTGATAAAATTATCATTTAATTTTTGATCATATTCACTACTATTAACTAATAAGTTAAGGGTGTGGACCTCATACATTTTGGGGAGTCAAGAGATTCTGAGAGTTGAAATAGTGTGCTCTCCACAATGCAGTCAGAAAGTTATCTGTTGTGTAAACCAAGTGATATCTCTGTCCTCTCAAAAATGTTAATATCTCCTCCTCACACATGGAATAGATTTAGATCTGTTCTCCATGACACAAGACCCTCTAACACCTAACCTTTCTGATCCATTCTTCTCACTACTTAGGACCTTACCATATGGCAGGCATCTTAATCACTTTCCCATCACTGGAACAAAATACCTGGCACCTGCAATTTTAAGGAGGAGCGGTAGATTTTGGCTCACAGTTGCAGTGGGTTCATTCCATGGTTAGCAGGCTCCAAGGCAGAAACAGCATGGCAGGGGAAAGTTCTTCATCTCAAACCAGAAAGCAGAGAGAGGAGGAGGGGCAAGAAGACAACCCTTCCAGGCCACACCCCACTGACCCACCCACTCTGTTCAGGTTCCGCCTGCAAATGCAAGCTTCTAGGGGACATTTTAGATCTAAGCCATAACAGCAGAGCCTTCACTCCCTCAGAATACCACACTCAGTCCTGTTAGTGCTCACCATTTCCTCTGCCTGATCTCACTTCCCAGGCCCTCGTAGAAGTAAGTCTTCTCTCACCACCTATAGGTCTTTGTTCACACATCATCTCTGTAAGAACTGCATATCCCTTGTTTTCCCTCCAGTAGCTACTTTATTGTTCTTTTATCACTTAGAGATCATCTCAGAGAGTATCACTTAAAGGGAATGCAGTAGTGACCTGCATTCCCTCCATTCTTTTATTCATGTATTCTGTGTCTGCTGAGGGATACATCAGGAACTCACAGGTGAGCTCTAAGAGCACAGAGACACCTGTTTGCTCATTACTTTCCATGCCTAAAACAATGCCCAGGACCTGATAGATTCTCAGTAGGTCTCAACACATTTCAACATTTGAACAAAATCTGTAGGAATGATTAGTTGGCCTTTCTTTTCTAATATGCATGCACAGGCTAGAGTTAAATTCATTCATTCACTCTTTCCTTTCCTCATTACTGAGTTCTCACAGTGTGCCAGCATCTTCTGCAGTGCCTGTCAGTGGGGGGAGACAAGGGTCTTCCCTGGGAGCCTTCTCAGGGTCCCCAGTGTGCCACACAGAGCTGAATACAACTGCACTATGTTTGGCACAGTTCAAGGACAAAGTGTTGTAGGAACCTAGGGAGAAAATGAGAACTTCAGCTGGGGGGAGTCAGGAAAAATTCTTCAAGGAAGAAAACACATGAGCTGAGATCTCAAAGAGGAGTCCTTGCTCCCCAGCCAGGAACTCCAGCTCCCCAGTGTACTCTCTGGAGCCCCATTATCTGCACTCAAAACCTGTCTCCTACTTCCCAGCCAAGTAACCATTGCAAGCTATTTCACAGATCTGTCCAAGTTCTCCATCTGAAAAATGGTAACAATAATATTATATGACTTAAAGAGTTGGTGTGAAAATGAGACTGATTTATCCTT